>JASDQU010374838.1:20240-30378 GCA_032191745.1 Picea mariana | reverse complement strand
AATTTATCATTCAAAACAAAACTTTCATGACTCTTCAAAATGGAGTCAACCATGCATCCATGGTATTCACTTAATATTGGCAAGTGCAATTCTTGCCTTACATATCACTCATCAAGGAAGCCATATTGTGCCTTTAGTATACATATATCCTTACATCGTGCATGTGCATCATTTAGACATGGACCTATCAGACTTCCAAATCCTCCTCCAAGGATATTGTTGCCATCCTTATGACAAGCCTCATAGGGACACACAACACTAATCTTCCCTCTCAATTGTGAGCTTGCAATCATTCACACGACATCCACATGGAAGTTGAATCAGACATAGTCATAATTATGTTCCCTTTCTATACGATAACAACTAGCAAGAAAACACTCTTTCCTCAACCTCCATGGAACATTACCCAACTTATAAATACAATCCGGGCAATTATAAACATGCCCAAGGTAACAAAATCATCCAATTTAGCTTCCAATTATATCTATATGGCTACCATCCACCACTAGACGTCAATCTGACCCATTGGGTTTCTAGAAGTGCCCCAACACTTCCTTTACCACATTCAGGATCAACATTTAGTCAACCATTTTATCTTAATTTTAACAATTTAATGTCTAATACCATTTGGATTATTCCCTTAAAGCCCAAATGCAATTTCGAATTATGTTACTTACTGAGTATCCTAGTTCAGAAATCCAGAGTATATTTAGGTCAAGATCGGTCTTGAGCATTACACCTAGAATTCTTCCTTCTGTTCAGCATAGTCAAGGATGGAGGCCACTTTCCTCCTCCCACAAGAACTCTGACATATTAGTTTCCTATCCACCAAGCAAGGGAGGCTGTTGTGATTTCTCACTCAATCACTCTATATTTCTACAGCTTTGTTTATCAACTTTATTAGAAAAACCCTATCCATCAATTCCTGTACCCAGAAACAAAATTCATTTCTCAATCCACTTTGAAAACCGAGAGATGTGCATGCTCTCCCTTTTCAGGGAATGGTCACTAGACTCATTCCTCTGATCATGAGGGATTATACGCATATACAAGGTTTAACCCTTCTGTTATAGGCTTAATCGGTAAATGTGGACATAAACAAATCTCCCTAGATCCACCTAGATCTAGAACAAAACAGAACAAAACATGACACTTTCCCTAAGCTCTAATCATTGAGTTTACTATTTAACAAGGGATGGGCAACATATCGTTTAAATATCGCTTCCTCTTGTCGTTGCCGTCCTAGCTCCACTTCGATGCTCTTGTGATATTGAATTTGCTAGGGAACACAAGCCAACCGAAGTGAAAGCAACACAATATACTCAACAATAACTTATGTATGTGATCAAGGAATCATACAATAAAACAAGAATAGTTTTATGGGAAAGAAACATTTTGTTGTATCATATTAAGTAAAAGTGAAGATTACAACCAAAATACTTGATGTCATAAGGTCCCCTTTCAATGGCCCTTTGCTCCAACACACACACTTTCTCCAACCTTGAATGAAGAAGATCCACAATGACTTGATGAATTGAAATGAAGCCCTCAAGTGCGAACTGAAGTAGAATCTCTCATCCAATTCTTAGCCTATTCAACAATAATCTTGCTTGAATCAACCTTAGCCTTTTCCATGAGGAATCACTCTTTATATAAGGGAGAGAGAGATGGTTAAAGAGATTAGGACGATCCCACTAAACCAAAAAAGTGAGGAAGATCCCAACCATATGGATGCCACCTCATCTTCTAGAAGATCCCCTTCTAGAACTTTCGTGAAACTTAACCTTTTCTTAGTCTTTTGGCATCGCCGCACACTAGTTGTAGAGCAGTCTGTGGAGACGTCGCAATCCAGCTTTATGGCAGGGGGCGGCGATCAAGGATCGTTGCATCCTGCATATGGTGCAGCCTGCAACGACCTTCCTTAATAGGACTTTTGATAAGAGAAAGTCAGTCAGCTTCCTCAAGAAGAAAGGATATTTTGGGAACATGAACACATGATTGTCATTGGATCACTGAGGTGACCAAAATAATGTTTAACACCTTCATTAAAGTAGTAGTTATTACTGCTACAGATCCTTTCCACTCGTTCACATCCAAGTCTTGTTATTAGTGTCCATAAGAATAATCTCACCCCTTTAGGATTGACTATCATTTCTCAAAGAAATGCTAGACTTCCTTTGTCACAGACTTAGCATGATTCAATCTCATTGGTTAAAATCCCAACTGTATTTTAATATACATCCTTCTACTCAAGAAACTTATGCAGATGATTTATGTTTGGCAGTAATATTCTCCACATCCTCATCTTAGCCTTGGTAACCAAATCTTATGACTGTACAACATCACGTACAATTGCATAGTGAAGTCAACTTCTTTATTTGGGAACATTAGCAACATACAGTGCCAATTTCCAAAACAGATATCAACAGTAAAGGATCTCATTCCTCTCTTCAGTAGAGGTTTTCTAAGCCTCTTAGGAATGCAGTAAGATAGGGTGCTACCCCTTAAAGTCCTCCAGAAATATTTTCATATGACTCGTGCATGAGCCCATGCAGGCCAAGTGTTGTTGTCGTTCTCTGATACCAATTTGTAAAACACCCAACCCCTAGGTTCTCTTTTAAGGGGTGGGGTATTAAAAAAAAATCCCTTAACTTTCTCTAGGTTTCCTTTTCACCAAAGTGCAGGTTCTTCTAAACCTGCGGGCTCTTTCCTAGCCCCTTTGAAGGATTTGAACAGCAGGTGCTAGTTTTCCATGCTAGGCCCCTTCCTTCATATGACCTCAGGCTGTGCCCAGGCACCAACTCAAAGGGTGCTTCCGAGCTTTAGGCTCCGAGTGTTCTCGACACACTTGACTCTGAATCCGCCGAACTTCGAGCTCGCGAACACACATGGACCAGATCTACGATCCACACTTCTTTCACAACCAACGACTGAGATTTACTTCGAGACTTCGACGTTCGGGAGTTTCGAACGCTCCAAACACCTCTTTCCTCCGAAGTGCACCGTACCCGGAGTTACAGATCGCGCGCCACATGTTTTCCCAGATCAACGGTCAATATCCATCATTTTTCTTGGTTCTGGCGACTTGCAGTCAATGCTCCTCTGCGTTCTTTCTTCCGTAGTACCAATCCTACGAAGTAACAGATCTCACTCCACGCGTCCTATTCCAATGGACGGTTCTGATGAACTCTGGCGCTCTGTCCTTCGGGAATTCTCGTGCCTTTACTCTTCAATTCCTCTAGAGTGAATTTCCCCCAGAGTAAATCTCCAGTCTCCACATGCTCCAACAACAGACAGAGAATATGATTCCTTATCTTTGGAGCTTCAGAGGACTTTTGGTCAATGCTCCACTTACTTTCCTCCAGAGTTCGCACTTTCGGACTCCACAATCTGCTAACGCGTGTCCCTCTCAGATCGACGATCACGATTTACTTCAGCAGTTTGGGCTTCAGGAGTTCTCAACTCACACGACCCCACTTTCCTCTGAAGTGGATATCTTCTGAAATGGAAGATCTCCTGACACTTGTCCTCAACTGACGGACGACTCAGATGAACTCCAGCTCTCTGACCTTTGGGAGTTCTTGCTCAACACACTCCCTTTTCTCCCGCAGTGACTTTTTTCCGAAATGGCAGATCTTCTGCCACACGTCCCTTTCCAACAAACGGCTAGGATGACTTCAGGACTCCGACCTTCGAAAATCCTCGTGCCTTCACACTTCGATTCTCCCAGAGTGAGTTCTCTCTAGAGTGCAGGATCTGAAGACACTTGTCCCTTTGGCTTGGACATCTCATATTTTCTTCGATTCCCGGTTCTTTGGGAGTTTTGCGATGCAAACTCCTCTTTTCCCTCAGAGTCGATCAATGTCGGGATGACCACAGCCTCAATCTAATAGTCTAAGGGTATCTATGTGACCCCATAGATCTATGACTCGTAAATTTCGTTCAAGGGTCCCTTGGGTCCCAGTGTGTGCCACTCCGAGAGGGACATCAGGAAACGTCGTCACTCGACACATGGCCCCCCACATGATCTCGACGTAATACATGCGTCCCCATGATCGAACGGTCGTGAGGGATCCTGAAAGATCCTTAGATCCACAGTCCATAATAACTTCGAGACTTCGAGACTTCGTGGGTTTTGGTGTTACCAAACCTTTGTCCTCCTGAAGTGGTCAACATCGGGCTGACTATATCGTAGATCCGACGGTCGGGATAGTTCTCGGGCATCCTTAGATCTACGACCCAGATTAACTTCGGGACTTTGGGACTTCGGCGGATTCACCTCCTGTGCGGAGAATATGCTCAATTCGCCGGACCTGCAAAGTCCGAAGGGCTCTAAGGGTTAACGCTCGCGTTCCTTCTCTAGATCCGACGATCGTGAAGAATTTCGACTCCTCCCGAACTAATCTCATCCATTCATCTTCCAAACGAAAGGATCTCTCCTTTTGGGGCTTGAATCTTGTTATCCTTTCTGAGCTTTGTCAGCTCCTTAAGTACTTAGGTATTTTGCGTTATTTCTCCTGAACTTAACACTTAGAGAAATCCTCCGTGCACCCTTTGCGCTCATTTATCAACTCTAGAACTTAAGGGGGTTCTCGGTCTCTGCCCGCCTCGCAGAGACTTTGTGCATACATGCACTACCTCTCCTGAGCTTAACAGACTCCTTCCTTCAAAATGACTGGGAGTGTCGGCATGCACACGTGAGGCTATGCCCAAGGTCAACAAATTCACAGTTCATTTATTTTAACTTGAGCCACCACGGGGCTCAGACATTTACGTGTACAAGCCAGATAATTCTTTATTTTCTTAAATAAACAATTAAGTAGAATTAAAGGGATACAGTATAACCATTGAGAAAACATGCACATCCCTGCAACATTCATAGGATATCCCTGCAACATGCATCTTTGTCATGCACCCAAATTATGTATCCATACATATTCTGGTTTTGTTAACTTACATCCATGATGTACTTAACCATATGCATAATCAAAAGTCTGTGTGTAGCTACCATGGGTATATTTCACAGCCTACATACATCTCTACTTTAAAATTATTCAACGCATGATTGTTCAAAATCATTCTCATGTGATTCTCAAGGCATAATCATTTGCCTCTTATCCTTACAACAGACCATCCTTGCTCATTTACTCTTTCATTTATTTATACTAGTCTTTCCTGAGGGAATGGAGTGCATACCCCTTAATTTATCATTCAAAACAAAACTTTCATGACTCTTCAAAATGGAGTCAACCATGCATCCATGGTATTCACTTAATCTTGGCAAGTGCAATTCTTGCCTTACATATCACTCATCAAGGAAGCCATATTGTGCCTTTAGTATACATATATCCTTACATCGTGCATGTGCATCATTTACACATGGACCTATCAGACTTCCAGATCCTCCTCCAAGGATATTGTTTCCATCCTTATGACAAGCCTCATAGGGACACACAACACTGAGCTTCCCTCTCAGTTGTGAGCTTGCAATCATTCACACGACATCCACATGGAAGTTGAATCAGACATAGTCATAACTGTGTTCCCTTTCTATACGATAACAACTAGCAAGAAAACACTATTTCCTCAACCTCCATGGAACATTACCCAACTTATAAATACAATCTAGGCAATTATAACCATGCCCAAGGTAACAAAATCATCCAATTTAGCTTCCAACTATATCTATATGGCTACCATCCACCACTAGACGTCAATCTGACCTATTGGGTTTCTAGAAGTGCCCCAACACTTCCTTTACCACATTCAGGATCAACATTTAGTCAACCATTTTATCTTAATTTTAACAATTTAATGTCTAATACCATTTGGACTATTCCCTTAAAGCCCAAATGCAATTTCGAATTATGTTACTTACTAAGTATCCTAGTTCAGAAATCCAGAGTATCTTTAGGTCAAGATCGGTCTTGACCATTACACCTAGAATTCTTCCTTATGTTTAGCATAGTCAAGGATGGAGGCCACTTTCCTCCTCCCATAAGAACTCTAACAGATTAGTTTCCTATCCACCAAGCAAGGGAGGTTGTTTTGATTTCTCACTCAATCACTCTATATTTCTACAGCTTTGTTTATCAACTTTATTAGAAAAACTCTGTCCAACAATTCCTGTACCCATAAACAAAATTTGTTTCTCAATCCACTTTGAAAACCGAGAGTTGCGCATGCTCTCCCTTTTCAGGGAATGGTCATCAGACTCATTCCTATGATCATGAGGGATTATACACATATACAAAGTTTAACCCTTCTATTATAGGATTAATTGGTAAATGTGGACATAAACAGATCTCCCTAGATCCACCTAGATCTAGAACAAAATAGAACATAACATGATGTTTTCCCTAAGATCTAATCATTGAGTTTACTATTTAACAAGGGATGGGCAACATATCGTTTAAATATCGCTTCCTCTTGTCGTTGTCGTCCTAGATCCACTTCGACGCTCTTGTGATATTGAATCTGCAAGGGAACACAAGCCAACCAAAGTGAAAGCAACACAATATACTCAACAATAACTTATGTATGTGATCAAGGAATCATACAATAAAACAATAAGAGTTTTATGGGAAAGAAACATATTGTTGTATCATATTAAGTAAAAGTGGAGATTACAACCAAAATACTTAATGTCATAAGGTCCCCTTTCAATGGCCCTTTGCTCCAACACACACACTTGATCCAACCTTGAATGAAGAAGATCCACAATGACTTGATGAACTGAAATGAAGCCCTCAAGTGTGAACTGAAGTAGAATCTCTCATCCAATTCTTAGCCTATTCAATAATAATCTTGCTTGAATCAAATTTATCCTTTTCCATGAGGAATCCCTCTTTATATAAGGGAGAGAGAGATGGTTAAAGAGATTAGGACGATCCCACCAAACCAGAGAAGCGAGTAAGATCCCAACCATATGGACGCCACCTCATCTTCTAGAAGATCCCCTTCTAGAACTTTCGTGAAACTTAACCTTTTTTTAGTCTTTTGGCATCATCACACCCTAGTTGTAGAGCAGCCTGTGGAGACGTCGCAATCTAGCTTTATGGTAGGGGGTGGCAATCAGGGATCGTTGCATCCTTCATATGGTGCAGCCTGCGACGACCTTCCTTAATAGGGTTTTTGATAAGAGAAAGTCAGTCAGCTTCCTCAAGAAGAAAGGATCTTTTGGGAACATGAACACATGATTGTCATTGGATCACTGAGGTGACCAAAATAATGTTTAACACCTTCATTAAAGTAGTAGTTATTACTGCTATAGATCCTTTCCACTCATTCACATCCAAGTCTTTTTATTAGTGTCCATAAGAATAATCCCACTCCTATAGGATCGGCTATCATTTCTCAAAGAAATGTTAGGCTTCCTTTGTCACAGACTTAGCATGATTCAATCTCGTTGGTTAAAATCCAAATTGTATTTTAATCTACATCCTTCTACTCAAGAAACTTATGCAGATGATTTATATTTGGCAGTAATATTCTCCACAGGCTCATCTTAGCCTTGGTAACCAAATCTTATGACTGTACAACATCACGTACAATTGCACAGTAAAGTGAACTTCTTTATTTGAGAACATTAGCAACATAGTCAATTTCCAAAACATATATCAACAGTAAAGGATCTCATTCCTCTCTTCAGTAGAGGTTTTCTAAGCCTCTTAGGAATGCAGTAAGATAGGGTGTTACCCCTTAAAGTCCTCCAGAAATATTTTCATATGAATCGTGCATGAGCGCATGTAGGCCAAGTGTTGTTGTCGTTCTCTGATACCAATTTGTAAAACACCCAACCCCTAGGTGCTCTTTTAAGGGGTGGGGTATTAAAAAAAAAATTCCCTTAACTCTCTCTAGGTTCCCCTTTCACCAAAGTGCAGGTTCTTCCAAACCCACGGGCTCTTTCCTAGCCCCTTTGAAGGATTTAAACAGCAGGTGATAACTTTCCATGCTAGACCCCTTCCTTAATATGACCTCGGGCTGTGCCTAGGCACCAACTCAAAGGGTGCTTCTGAGCTTCGGGCTCCGGGTGTTCTCGACACACCTGACTCTGAATCCACCGAACTCTGAGCTCACGAACACACACGAACCAAATCTATGGTCCACACTTCTTTCACAATCAACGACTGAGATTTACTTCGGGACTTCGATGTTCAGGAGTTTCGAACGCTCCAAACACCTCTTTCCTCTGAAGTGCTCCGTACCCGGAGTTACAGATCGCGCGCCACATGTTTTCTCTGATCAACGGTCGATATCCATCATTTTTCCCGCTTCGGGCGACTTGCAGTCAACACTCCTCCATGTTCTTTCTTCCGTAGTACCAATCCTCCAAAGTAACATATCTCACTCCACGCGTCCTATTCCAATGGATGGTTCTGATGAACTCTGGCGCTCTGGCCTTCGGGAATTCTCTTTCCTTTACTCTTCAATTCCTCTAGAGTGACTTTCCCCCAGAGTAAATCTCCAGTCTCCACGTGTTCCAACAACAGATGGATAAGATGATTCCTTATCTTTGGAGCTTCAGAGGACTTCTAGTCAATGCTCCACTTCCTTTCCTCCGGAGTTCACACTTTCAGACTCCACTATCTGCTAACGCGTGTCCCTCTCAGATTGACGATCACGATTTACTTCGGCAGTTCAGGCTTCGGGAGTTCTCAACTCGCGCAACCCCACTTTCCTCTGAAGTGGATATCTTCCGAAATGGAAGATCTGCTAACACTTGTCCTCAGCTAACGGACGACTCAGATGAACTCCAGCTCTCCAGCCTTCAGGAGTTCTTGTTCAACACACTCCCTTTTCTCCCACAGTGACTTTTCTCCGAAATGGAAGATCTTCTGCCACGCGTCCCTTTCCAATGAACGGTTGGGATGACTTCGGGATTCTGACCTTCGGAAATCCTCATGCCTTCACACTTCGATTCTCCCAGAGTGACTTCTCTCTAGAGTGCAGGATCTGAAGACACCTGTCCCTTTCGCTTGGACGTCTCATATTTGCTTCGGTTCCTGGTTCTTCGGGAGTTTTGCGATGCAAACTCCTCTTTTTCCCAGAGTCGATCAACGCTGGGATGACCACAGCCTCAATCTGACGGTCCGAGGGTATCTATGTGACCCCATAGATCTACGACTCATAACTTCCATTCAAGGGTCCCTTGGTTCCCAGTGTGTGCCATTCCGAGAGGGACACCTGGAAACGTCGTCACTCGACACATGGCCCCCCACATAATCTCGACGTAATACACACGTCCCCACGATCGAGCGGTCGTGAGGGATCCCTAAGGATCCTTAGATCTACGGTCCACATTAACTTCGAGACTTCGAGACTTCGTGGGTTTTGGTGTTACCAAACCTTTGTCCTCCCAAAGTGGTCAACGTTGGGCTGACTATATCGTAGATCCAACAGTCGGGATAGTTCTCGGGCATCCTCAGATCTATGACCCAGATTAACTTCGAGACTTCGGGACTTCAACGGATTCACCTCTTGTGCGGAGAATATTCTCAATTCGTCGGACCTGCGAAGTCTGAAGGGCTCTAAGGGTTAACGCTCACGTTCCTTCTCCAGATTCGACAATCGTGAAGAACTTCGGCTCCTCCCGAACTAATCTCATCCATTCGTCTTCCAAACGAAAGGATCTCTCCTTTTGGGGCTTGAATTTTGTTATCCTTCCTGAGCTTTGTCAGCTCCTTAAGTACTTAGGTATTTTGCGTTATTTCTCCTGAACTTAACACTTAGAGAAATCTTCTGCGCACCCCTTGCGCTCATTTATCAATTCTAGAACTTAAGGGGGTTCTCGATCTCTGCCCGCCTCACAGAGACTCTGTGCATACATGCACTACCTCTCTTGAGCTTAACAGACTCCTTCCTTCAGAATCACTGGGAGTTTCGGCATGCACACGTGAGGTTATGCCCAAGGTCAACAAATTCACAGTTCATTTATTTTAACTTGAGCCACCATGGGGCTTAGGCATTTACGTGTACAAGCCAGATAATTCCTTATTTTCTTAAATACACAATTAGGAAGAATTAAAGGGATACAATATAACCATTGAGAAAACATGCACATCCCTGCAACATTCATAGGATATCCAACTTTAATTCACAGTTACCGCTTAAATACACAGGATATGAGAATACTTAT
>JASDQU010374837.1:81738-103961 GCA_032191745.1 Picea mariana | reverse complement strand
AGATGCCTCCTACACACTAGTAAATGGATATTTCTATAAATTAGCAATAGATGATGTATTAGGAATATATGTCTTAGAACATGAGAGAAATATTATAATTGAGGAAGCACATGTTTTTCCTATAGGAGGCCACTTCCATGCATATACTACATCCATAAAATTGTTGCAATATTATAGTGGCCCAAATTGCATAGGGATTACACAAAAAAGGTAAATAAGAATGATAGGTGCTAAAGGATGTGTCGACCATTGTGGAAGGATGAAATTCCTTTACAGTCATTTAACCAAAGCCTCCGCTTTGAAATTTGGCTATTGAATTTGAGGGACATTTCCCAAAAATAGGAAAATAGACATGATCCATATATTTATAACAACAATAGAATACTTAACCTAATGGGCAGAGGAAGAGCTAGTCGATACCTATACTAAATAGGGAGTGGATTTTTTTTTTATGAAAATATAGTTACATGGTCTAGATTCCTATTGACAATAATAAGTGATCATTAAACTCACTTTGTGAATGGTAACACAAAAATAGTAACAAATGAATTTTTCATCGACCATAGGAAGATTTCACCTTATCATCCATAAGAAAATTGAGAAAAATATAATCTTTTAACAAAGCCCTAAATAAAGGGATTAAAAGGATATGCAAGGTCTACAAACATGATTGGGATGATAAGATACCTGTTGTGCTATGGGAATATAGAAATACTTACAAAATTGAAACTACCCAAATACATTTCAAATTGGTCCATGGATGGGAAGCTATGACCACCCTACATTTTAGAGATAATGCAAAAAGAGTAGCCATGGTACTTTAGTATAACTCAAAAAATTCTAGGGAAGATCTATTACAATAGTTTAACAAGCTTAAGGAAGAAATAAAATTTCCACACCACCACCAAGAAGTATAAAAGAAACAAAAGAAGGCATGGAAAGATAGAAATATAAGAAAAAAGAGACTGGCATTCGATATATGGTACTTCTGTATGACAACAAAGTAAAAGGAAAGCCAAGAAAACTAGAAACAACCTGATTAATGAATCAAGAAATATAACTTATAACAGTCTAAGGGAAGCTACTCAGAAAAGTATTCAATGGATACCTACTAAATATATAACATCTATTGACGTGTCGTTAGGTACAAATCTACATAAAAAGTATCTTGATTGATGGATAGGTTACTGGAAAAAAAGAGGACCTGCTAGGGAAAAGTTGGGTAAATAAATGTTGAAATATGAGGGTTTAATCAATGATATATAACCACTTTGATCCAGCAAGAAGAACAAACACTCGATGATCATGGAAATCCATTGTAATCATATGAGAAAAAATGAAGGATGTACTAAAGAAGCAAGAGTATGATGAAGAGAATATTGACATCACATCAATAAAGAAGAAAACACAAAAGAGAAGGAAAAAAATTATACAAAACATATACAAATCTCAGTAAATTGATAACATCATTTGGAAGCATGGAAATACAATTATACACCTACTATTAGGATAGGTACAATCAAAATGATAAAAATAAAATAAAAAACAGTCGAGTAGTAGAACTAGTTGATAGTAAGTCAATTGACCAAGAAAGAAGAACATACCACAAGATGGTTGATTACACATGAAGTTGACATTGACCACATAAACAACACTTAATTTGAGACATTAATGGACAATATTTTTTATTTGATAGGCATGTGAGAAACCAACACCCTACCCCACCAAGTTCCTATAAATAAAACATTCATAGCTTGAAAAACATTTACGAAAGATAAAAAACAAAAAAATATTAAGTCTAAGCATAATAGAAATAAAGTAGAAACAAATTGACCAACACAAAGAAATAGAAAAACAACAAACTGGGGAGAAGTTATGGCTTTGAAGATGAGAGGAGAAATCCCATATTTGGAATTAGAAAAACCAACAATAGTCGAAACTAGAACCATGAAAAAGTTTGATAAGAAACACATGATAGAGTTGGAAACAAGAATGAACAAGATTTTCCAAGAAAATATGGGTGGGGTCGAGTGGGAAAATTAGTTCCATAATTATAAGAAGTGGGTTGTGGTTTGTGGAATATGGAGGGATGAAATCCTTATGCCAGAGAAATAAAAAATTAAGTCATATCTAAGCACCCCATAGTTTCTAGGATTTGATGACTAGAAAGAGAAAGAAACTAAATTCATTATCATTCGATACCATAATGGAAATATATGGATCGACAAGCCCATACAAATTATAGATAAACTAAATCAACAAATTATAAGGTTGTCGACCATTGGATATGTCATTCAAAAAATAACTAACCCATTGTAATGGATTTAGAAATTTATAGGAAGAATGAAAGAAAACAACTCAAAAGGGATAGTTATAAGTTAGTTCCCCGAAACTCATGTCAAATGGACATGTGGGATAGTCACTTTCTTCTTGAATAATTCTTGCCAATCTTCATAGGTGAAGCTAGACATGTTGGAAGCTATTGGGAGGATAGTCGAAGAAGGAAAGGTCAACAATTGGGTGGAGTATGTTTCTAAAATTGTTATAAATAACTATGAGGGATATTAAGAGGTGAGAAAAGCCATTTTTTACCCTTATCTACTAGTATGGGTCTCCATGTCACAACTCATGCTTGTTAAGGAGTCTCCATTCACACTATGAAATACATCGAGCATATATAATTTCCAATGTTTTGCAGGAAGTTGGGAGGGAAAAATTGAGGGAATTAACCCCTACTACATGTTTGAAGAATGGGTAAAAACACTAGATTACACTTGTCACAGTTGAGGGGCTGCCCAAAATATTGAGAGACAATTACCACCAACATTGCACATTCAACTAGCTCTGGACTTCACCGAGTTTTGGTATGCACAAGAGATAGGAGGGGAACCAAATTAACCTGACTATTACACAACACTTGGGTTTCGGAAATGTTTCATAAGTATTGAGGAATTCCAACACCAATATGATAATATTGAGATAATCTAGGTAGACTATCTCTTATTCATGTCCTTGCAATGTAGATAAGTGGAAGAGGACCATGAAGAAGATAAATGCATAGTACCATTTGTGGTACAAGAATGGTCCACTGAAAAATCCCTAGGAAAGAAAACAATTGAGTGAAAACCAGCAATGACCACAAAAAGTAAAAAGAATTCAAGTCATCCAGTCAATTGACTAAGAATTATTACCTCATCCAAGGAGCCAACCAACTAGAATTTGAGGAACCTCGACTAAAAAAGAAGACGGGGAAGGTATTCCAACAAGTCCTCCCAGTGGATGACAATAAGAAAGGGAATCTTATGAGAGATCAATCCCATAAAGAAAAACAAGTTCTATAATCTAGTGTTGAACAAAAGCATGTGGAGGTAGTGAATAGAGAAAATGAATTCATTATAAATGTTCACAAGAAGGAAATTACAAAAAAAGTAGATGCAATTAACCTTTAAAGGGTTCCACAACAAAAGGCACAAGTAGAAGAATAAATTGTAAGGGATCCCAAGAAGAAGAAAAGTGAGGGAATTTTTTTTACAATTCAGGTAATTGACACCCCTCAATCGGTGATGGCACAAAATGTCGCTAACTTGAACAAGGATCAATCACCACAGAAGGGAATTCCTGATCGAGATTTATGAGCAGAGTGAAATGAATAACAGACTGAATACAATAGCATAGAGTTACAGAGAACAACAACATATATATAGTGAATAATAAATTTTATTGAATAAATAAAATAGGCTGAAACTGTAAAACTGCAGAACTAAAAACAGCTTGCTCTAATGGTGGTAGCTATCGATGAGAAAAGATGTGATTTCTACGTGCATTTGTATGAGAAGAATAATTACAATGAGGCTCCAGAGTCATTTTTAACATTACTCATGAATTCAAAAACCCTATACATCCAAAAACCTAACCCTAGGAGATGAAATGCCAAAATTTATGTGAGCCCTGATGGGTAAGTTGGTGCTTCAACTTCCCGAGGTCATAATGTTTTCATACGACCTCCGTTTTAGGCGTGTGATAGCCCATTGGAAAGGTATTTTAGAAAAATACACATTATTCCATCAAACTCTAACTTTGTGTATAGTTTGATTGTGGAAAGCCAAAATAACACTGTTTAGGGCCCCAAAAGGGCCCTGGAAGTACAAAAATATGTACTGACATGAAAACTTCCAAAATAATCCAGTTGGACTAGGTGGGAAGCCACCAATATCCACCTGAAAGTTGTGTAGGTATTCAAACAACCCTGAAAGTGTAGAACCCACAATTAATAATAATTACATAAGAACGTGTTGAACTAAAACTATCAAGATGAGCCAATTGGAATAGGTGGGTGGCCACCAATATCCACCTAGATCAGTCCTCCCCCCTTAGGAAGAAATGGTCTCCAATATTGCATTAACTGCCCCCATCAGGTGAGGAAATTTCTATTGAATTTGGCCCCGGGTGAGCCACTTGCCTTGGTGCAGGAGCTTCCCTACCTTGAAAACCTGATAAAGTTGGATCCTCTACTGGCGAGTGCCCTTGACCTGTGTTTCCACTATCTGATCATTGGATGCATGTTCCATGCAGTCAGGGTTGATCTCTGTTAGTGTCAATTGTTCTGGATCTCTGAGGTGTCCAATAATGGTGGAAAATATGGCTGGAGGAGGTCCACATTGAACATTGGGTTTAAGCGAAGGAAGGGGGGAGCGTTGAGTTGAAAAGCATTGTCAGCCACAGCCTTGGTGATAGTGTAAGGCCCATAGCAAAGTGGATGGAGCTTTTGATGGGTCCCTATAAGGCATTGTTTCTACAAATGTAACCAGACCTTGTCTCCCACCTAAAATTTGTGTGGTACTTGGTGTTGATCATGGAACTGCTTGTACTTAGCATTAGATTTTTGCAAAATCTCATGGACCTTTTGGCAGATGTGTTGAATCTACTCATTGAATCTGGTGGATTTTTTGGCCTCAGACTAAACATGGGAAGATTTTGTTTATGTGGTTGCAAGAGGTAATACAACATCAATGGGACCCAAGGGTTGGAATCCCAACCCCACCTGAAATGGGATATGGCCAGTGGAGCTATGGAGAGCCATGTTGTAGCTGTGTTGAACATAGGGAAGACTCGCATCCCATGTACAAAGATGCTTAGAGTTATACATGTGCATGATGTGCACAATTATATGATTGAATACCTATGTTTGGCCATTGGTTTGAGGGTGGAAGGAAATGGATTTAGTGAGCTTGGTGTCCAATAGTGACTAGAGACTCGACCAAAATGTGTTGAGGGACATGTTGTCCCATTTCGAGATGATGGTTTGTGGTATCCCAAAATAGACCCACACTCGTTCAAATAAGAAGCTTGGAATTATCTATCGTTGTGATTCTCTTCTTGTAGCCTATGAGAATGGACATATTCGAAAACCGATCAACCACCACAAATACGCAATCATTTCCTTGCTTGGTGGAAAAAAGGCCAGACATGTAACACCTCGAGATGGATTCCCAAGGCCTCTCAGGAGTAGTAATAGGGGTGTATAAGCCTTTCTTATTGATGGTTGGTTTGGAAATGGCATAGGTAGTGCAATATATGATATACTTTCTGACATCTTGTCGAAGTTTTGGCCAATAAAAATGTTTCTTTAGAAGTGCCATAGTTTTCTCCACACCAAAATTTCCTGCCATCCGACTATAGTGAGCCTCCCAAATTAGCTTTGCACGCTCACTTGGAGGAACACAAAGGTGACCCATATGGAATAAAAATCCATCCTAAATGTGAAAAATGGTGACATTCGGGCCTGTACCCAAGAGCTAATAGGCGGTGTTGAAGTCAGGATCACGCTGATAAAGTTGAGGCCACTCAGATGCCTCATGCCCACAAGAATGGAGCATGGTGGTGAGTGCAGCCATGAGAGGTTGAATGAGGTAGTGAGGGAAATGATTTGTGCTCCTTGTATTATATTTGATGTTGAGATGGAACTGTTGCAGGTATGTGGACCACTTTTGATGGTGGTCGTTCTGCAACTTCCCTTGTGTCTGTATGAACTGTAGAGGATTGTGATCAGTGTGGATGATTCTCTCATTTCCAAGAATGTAATGTTTCCATTAATGGAAGGATTGTACAATGGAATACATTTCCTTTTCATAGGTGGGGTATTTATGGACGGTATCTGAGAGCATCTCACTATGGTATGCTACTGGATGATTGTGTTCAGTGAGAACTATGCCTACAGTATAGTTGGATGTATCAATCTCAATCTTGAATAGTTGTTGCAGATTGGGTAGGGAGAGTATTGGATCTTATCACAAGCTATGCTTAATATCATCAAATGCTAATTGTTGTGTCATCCGCCACACAAAATTTTCCCTGCCACCGCCCTTGGTCACTTGGTTGAGGGACCATGCAATATGGGAGAATCCCAATACGAACCGTCGATAGAAGTTGGCATGCCCCAAGAAGCTCCAAAGCTCAGTTAGTGTGGTCGGGTCTAGCCAATCATGAATGACTTGGATATTATATGGATCCACATGTACCCCATGCTCATTAAAAATCTATCCCAGGTATTAGACCGTGTTCATGCCAAAGGGGAATTTTTCGAAGTTGGCATATAGCTTGTGCTGTCACAAAGTGCTCAAAACTTGTTGAATATGTTGCATGTGATCCTCCAAATTTCTACTAAGAATGAGGATATCATCTAGATATACCACCACAAAAGAGTTGGTGAAGGGTATCGATACATCACCCATCAACCTCATTAAAGTTTTTGGTTCACTTTTTAAGCCAAAGGGCATGACCATCCATTCAAAGAGACCTTCTTTATATTTGAAAGTTGTCCTCCATACATCAATCGGTTCGATGGGAACTTGGTGGTAGCCAAACATTATGTCAATCTTGTTGAAGAAATTTTCCCCCTTGATTTGGTCAATAAGATCATCAATTCGGGTAATTGGTTATCGGTTCCTAACTGTGATTTTGTTTAATGCTCTATAATTAATGTAGAGCTGGCAGGTTTTGTCTTTCTTATGCACAAATTCAATCGGGCTTCTACAAGGGGAGGAGTTGGGTATGATGTGCCCCTTTTGAAGAACCTCTTGGATATGACACTTGATTTCATCATTTTCCATTAGCGAGTGATGATAGACTGGTCCATTAGGAAGAGGTGCATAAAGGGTTAGATTAATTGTATGCTTGACATGGGAGTGTGTCGGTACCCCAGTGGGTGAGGAGAAGATTTCTCTAAACTCTTCCACGATCCCATCCACTTGCTTCTTCTTCAAAGAGAAGCTCTGTGTAGAGGTCATAGATGTGGCAGTGACCTTCTTCCTAATGTGAGAATGGATCACAAAGAAGATGAACTTCCAATTCTATGAATTGACATTACTACATTGCTTAACAGAGATTAAAGAAATAATGGTAGGCGACACTACCTCTAGTATCCTGTACAATTGTCTACCCAAATTAATAATAGAACTATGGGGTCTAGACTCATACACAACATGTCTCTTCTAAAAATATGGTTTTCCTAAAAGAAAATCACAAACTTTAAGGGGAGAAATATCACACAATACCTTGTCTTTGAAGGGCTTCATGTTGTGGGGAAAATGACATTGTTGGTTGACGCAGAGATATCTTTCTTGGAGAAGACAATTTATGGTGTAGGGATGTGGGTGCGGCATAATTGACAGGTCTAGCTGCTTGATGACCTCTTCTGAGATCAGGTTCTTCTTAATGTCTCTATCGACAATGAAATGAAGCAGATCCCCCTTTATCCACATCTGTGAGTGAGAGAGGCACTCCCTTCCTCTCTTTCTTCCGGTTCGCTTGGTTGGACTTTGGTGGTAGAGACAATGGCACTAGTTTCGACATCGATAATCCTCTTCCCTCCTTTTGAATGTGATTCGGAGTCTAAATCTGCCTCTAACTCATAATATTTTAGCTCAGCCACCAGTGACTGCTTGGAGCAACATTCTTTGGTGTTATTTGAAGGGATTTTATGGTATTCACAATACTTTCTTCTATCCTTCTTCAAATTCTCATTACCCTTCTTGTGTTATGGCTTGGACTAGTTGTCCTTATAGTGGCCATGTTTTCTTTGTCCCTTGTGTTGTGGGTTGGGGTGACCTTTTCCCTGCTTCAACTATGAGGAGTTTGCAGATCCAAACTATCACCTCTTCTGCTTAAATTTCTACTCGATCTTGATAACATATCTATAAGCCACACCTAATGATGCAATTTTGAAAAAATCCATTTACGTTTGAATGTATATATGTATACAGTCGTAGTATTTGAGGACCAGATGTATTTCAGAGTATTTGATACCCAATTTGGTGCACAGGGTATGGAAAATATTGGTGAAATCTGGTACTGTCTCGTCCCTTTCCTGATGCAGCATGGTCCATCTTGTGTACTAGTCCTCGTAGCTTCCAACAGGGTAGTATTTTTCTTTAATGACATCCCTGAAGGAATCCCATGTAGGGGCGACCAAAAATATTGCAGATTCCACTATGGCCCTTTGCTCATAGTAAGTATCCCACCAATCCTTAACATGGGGGATGACCTTGAGGAGTGAAAAAGTAATATTTTCCCTGTCGAAAAAATTGTGGACCAAAAAATACCCTTTGAGCATATTCAACCATTTATCTATAGTATCTGCATATATCCATCCTTCAAGTAATGGAATACAAAAAATTACTTATACCTTGAAGGGGGTTGCATGGTCGCTTGATGAAGATGTGTCTCTTGTGGGGAGCTTCCAAAGGATCTATGAAAAGTTATCCATCATTTCATTCCTTTGTCATGCAAAGGATTCCTTGAGCAACAATTTTAAAGGATCTCTTGCTCCATCATCTTTCTTATCATCCCCCGTGAGTTTTTTTTAGGCTTGACGCAGCTGATATTGCAAAGGATCGACTGGTTTGAGTCCCAACTTCTTGTACCCAAATATTGTTGGGGACATGCATGAAGAACAATAAATGAAGAGAAAACTTCTTTGATACCATTGATCCTGATTTATAAGAGGAACGAAATGAATAACAGATTGAATACAATAACACAAATATACAAAGAAAAACAACAGATATCCAGTGAACAATAACTTCTATTGAATAAATAAAATAGGTTGAAACTGTAAAAATACGGAGCTGAAAAACAACGTGCTTGAATGGTGGTAGCTATCTCTAAGAAGAGATGTGGTTGTTGTTACAAAATAATTCCCCTGATGATGGGTGAATCTTCCCTTGGATTCTAGGCTCCTAATACCAAGACATAAAAACAAAAATGGACACTAACATCCCTTTGAATTCATTTGAACTAATTAGAAATATAAAGAGATGTAAGAAAGTGTGTTGCACCTTATCCTGTGGTTCATCCTCGCTACTCCCAATCGGAGCTTAATCTCCAAACTCTTCAACACAACTTGATACCTGTAATACAATGGACAACAAATAGAGACAAAGAACTCCTACTCTACGAGATTATATTAAATAAATTCATCTACCAAGATCGACAAGCACATCCAATAAATTAGTTATTTCTCAGGAAGAACCCCCAATATATGATATTTCTGCTATGTGGGTTAATCTTTGGAGGGGAAATATTTGTTACTCTCCTGCACGTGACCTCATGTTTAACCCCTATGTGGGAGGGGGATCCCGACTATGCTTATATGCAAAATTGGATTTATCGCTCCCTAGCACAAGATTATGTGTTTATCTGATGGCTTTGGAAATTTATCCTCACAACCTATTCGAAAGCGCTACACTTTAAGCTAATGTAGGTTCGCTACAAGATAACAAAAATGTCTGATCAATTTTATAAGCACTTCATTTTAGGGTTGTTCTTTACTCAAGGGTGTGAAAGTGAAACTTATGATGTTTTAGAATCGACTCCAAAAGAATGAAAAATAATGAGATGCAAATAATTTACTTCAATGAATCCTACATACGGGATGGATAAAAGGTTCAAATTTCTTCAACAAAACACCCAATTTCCAATATTAGTGAAATCTGGTACTGTCTGGTCCCTTTCAGAATGCAACATGGTCCACCTTGTGTACTGGTCCTTGTAGCTTCCAACAGGGCAGCATTGTTCTTTAATGGCACCCCTGAAGGAATCCCATGTAGGGGCGACTGCAAATATTGCATATTCCTCTATGGACATTTTCTCATCATAAGTATCCCACCAGTCCTTATCATGGGGGATGACCTTGAGGAGTGCAAAAGCAATCTTTTCCCGGTCGAAAAAATTGTGGAACGAAAAATACCCTTCGAGCAGATTCAACCATTTATCTACAGTATTCACATATATCAGTCCTTCAAGTAATGGGATATCAAAATTTACTTATACCTTGAAGGGGGTTGCATGGTTTCTTGATTAAGATGTGTCTCCCGTGTGGAGCCGTCGAAGGATCTGTGCAAAGTTATCCATCATTTTGTTCATTTTTCATGCAAGTGCTTCCTCGAGCAACAATTTAAAAGGATCTCCTTCTCCATCATCGTTATTCTCACCCCCCATGATTTGTTGTCGGGCTCGACGTGACCGATATTGCAAAGGATTGAATGGTTCAAGTCCCAACTTCTTGTACCCAAATTTTGTTTGGGACATGCACGAAAAAAAATAAATGAAGAGAAAACCGGTATGATACCACTGATCCAGATTCATGAGTGGAACGAAATGAATAACAGATTGAATACAATAACACAAACATACAATGAAAAAGAACGGATATCCAGTGAAAAATAACTTCTATTGAATAAATAAAATAGGTTGAAACTATAAAACTACGGAGCTGAAAACAAATTGCTCGAATGGTGGTAGATATCTCTAAAAATATATGTGGCTGTTGTTATGGAATAATTCCCATGTGGACAGGTGAATCTTCCCTTGGATTCTAGACCCCTAATACTAAGACAAAAAAACACAAATGGACACTAACATCCCTTTGAATTCAGTTTAACTAATCAAAAAGAGAAAGAGATGGAAGAAAGTGTGATGCACCTTATCTTGTGGTTCATCCTTGCTACTCCCAATCTGAGCTTGATCTCGAAACTCTTAAACACAACTTGATACCTGTAATACAATGGAAAAAAAACAGAGACAAAGAACTCCTACTCTACGAGATTATATTAAATAAATTCATCTACCAAGATCAACAAACACATGCAATAAATCCGTCGTTTCTCAGGAAGAACCCCCAATATACGATATTTCTGATATGTGGGTTAAGATTTGGAGGGGAAATCTTTGCTTCTCTCCTACATGAAACCTCATGTTTAACCCCTGTGTGAGAGGGGGATCCTGACTATTCTTATACGAACAATTGGATTTACCTCTCCCTAGCACAAGATTATATGTTTGTATGATGGCTTTGGAAAGTTATCCTCATGACCTATTCCAAAGCCATACACTTTAAGCTAATGTAGGTTTGCTACCAGATAATAAAAATGTCTGATCAATTTTATAAGAACTTCATTTTAGGGTTGTTGTTTACTCAAGGGTGTGAAAGTGAAACTTATGATGTTTTAAACTCGACTCCAAAATAATGCAAAATAATGAGATGAAAATCTTTTTCTTCAATGAATCCTACATACGGGATGGAGAAGAGGTTCAACTTTCTTCAACAAAACACACCATTTCCACATGCAATCCACCTATCAATAATGCAACTATCTTCTTTGCTTGATTCTAATATATAAAGAAAGAAAATGCAAATCCTTTAATGCTCCATTACTTTCAATCAAAATGAAAGAGTCAAATGCAGATACAAAATACACGAAGAAAAAAAGGATTTCAAACAAAGCATGCACGCATAAGATACCGATAACTAAAAAAAACAAGTATGATAACTCACTCAATAAAGGACTCGACAATCGACAAGCATTCAAGGAATACAATAAAGTTTAGAGAAGAATAAAAAAAATGATAAGGAGAAATATAAATCACTCAAATATCTTGACAAAACAAGCAACAAGAAAGAGCGATCCAAGATAGGTTGTGATAAGAATAAAGTCTCAAATAATTCAAAGAGAAAATATTTGAAAATTAACTTAATACCACCAAAACTTTGCAAACCTTTTCAATCAATCAGATAACCAGAAACTTCGCAAGACTCAAACCAAACCAAGAAAAAACAAGGAGAATCAATCTCACAGTTTGGAAAAGATTGCAAGATAAAACAAGACAATTGAATGAGTGATAAAGAGCCATAGCCTCAACCTAAACAAAGTCACAATAAAAAGTACAGACTCTGGGAAAAATACCTCCAACAAAGGGTTGAGAAAAACAGGGAAAAAGCCCCTAGATCTTCACAAAACCAGAGAGTAGAACTCCCTAAAACAAAGAGACAGAGCGTTATAGAGCTCCCTAAGAGACCAAAAAGGAGCATTGATCATATAACTAACACTCTGATAACCACTCTGGGGGACCGCTATTCATGTAGATGCTTAAAAATGAGCTTAAAAAGGAAACAAATCAACAGAGATTGACTTGGTAACTATGTCTACTCCTTGATGAAGCAGAGGGAAGAGGGAAGGCTCAAAAACAATCAATCAAACAAGATTAAACAAGGAAAAGTTTCAAATGATCCAAGGAATGACAATTCAATGTCCTTCCCGAGTGGAGTCATCAATTTCTGTTATGGAATAATTCCCTTGCAGATAGGTGAATCTTCCCTTGGATCGTAGACCACTAATACCAAGATAGAAAAACACAAATGGACACTATCATCCCTCTGAATTCAATTTAACTAATCAAAAAGAGAAAGAAATGGAAGAAAGTGTGATGCATCATATCCCGTAGTTCGTCCTTGCTTCTCCCAATATGAGTTTGATCTCCAAATGTGTTGAACCTACATAGAATAGATCTAGCTAAACAATAATACACACATTTGAAGAGAGAATTGCAGAAACAAGAAGAAGGAGAGAAAGAATGGAAGAATTCTCATTAACCGTTATGAATAATGAATAATTTACACATGATATACTCTGTATAACTCAATGAGTTTGACTTGAGGTGAACCAATCCACCATAGTGGTGGTCTAGAGTGATCTGGACACACACTAGCAATTACAGGAGTGACTTGCCACCTATTCTAGTCTCTCAAGCAGTTAGGAGAGTGAACTGCCACCTAGTTGAGTTAACTAGTCAACTAGTCTTCAATTAACTGACTGAACAAAGAGTAGTGAGGAGTTAACTTAGGGAATCAAGGCTAATGCCCCACTCTAGTGATGATACCAAGGAAAGGTCGAACTAGCATGGTGATTATCCCAATGTTGCATGGTGATGATCCCAATGTAACATCTAAACTCAACTCAACTAGTCAAACTGAAGTGTCAATTGAAAGAGAATATTCTCTAGGTGGAATATTCTCTCCTAAAATATAGGAGACTGGATAATGACTAATTATGACTAATAAACAAATAAAANCCTGAACATCACTATGGTGAAAATAAAGATTGGGTCCCAGCAACATGGCCATTTTAGGTACCCAAGTACAAAAGATACACTGAAAATAAAGTGAGGAAAGAGGGAAAACCTCATGGGAAAAACTCCCCCTCAAGGTACAATGTATGTAAAAAGAAGAACTACAGTTGCTAGGCAACTGTGTCCTTCATTCCAAGACGACCTCACAAAGAATGGATTTTTTTCTCAGTGAAGGTCTTGGTGAAAATGTCTGTCGTCTGTTTAGAACTGTAAGTCAATGATCCCCTCGTGTACTAAGTCCCGGATGTAGTGGATGTGGATCTCGATGTGCTTCGTCTGTTGCCTCTGAAATGGATCTCTGCAGAACTTCAAAGTGCCTTGGTTGTCACACCAGATGACGATCGGCCGATGAAACTGAATGCCCAACTCAGTGAGAAAATTTTGTAGCCACATAGCCTGAATGGTTATGTTAACTACCCCTTTGTACTCTGCCTCATTTGAAGATAGAGCAATGACAACTTTCTTCTTGCTCGACCAACAGATAGGCCCAAAACCAAGATTGAGTGAGTAACTAGATGTGGACTTGTGATCAATGCTATCACCAGCCCAGTCAGAATCAGTAAACCCAATGAGATATAATGTAGAGTCTACTTCATAATGAATCCCAAAGGTGATGGTGCCCTATACGTATCGAAGGATACGCTTTGCAGCTTTCCAATGTAGCTCATGAGGCTCCTGCATGAACCTGGAAATTGTGCCAACTGCATATGAGAGGTCTGGTCTAGAGTGTGTGAGATACAACAAGCTCCCCACTAGCTGTCTGTAAAATGTGCTGTCAATGAGTGAAGTCTCCCCACCATCCTCAAGTTTGACTCATGATAGGAAAGGATTCGGAGCAGACTTGCAGTATGTCATGTGAAATCTCTCAAGGAGATCTCGTGCATACTTGGCTTGAGATAGTTTGATGCTTGATGCATCCTGACTGATCTCAAATCAAAGGAAGAAGTGTAGTGGACCCATGTCCATCATCAAAAACCTGTCATGAAGAATCCTCTTGACTGGAGAAATCGTTGAAGTCGAGCAACCAATGATCAACAAATCATCGACATACATAACTAAAAGTACAAGTGAATCAGTCGTCCTGAGCATGTATACATTCGTGTCTAATTTACAACGTTCAAATTTTTGTGACAACAGGTATGAGTCCATCTTCGCATACCAGGCCCTCGGAACCTGCTTGAGGCCATAAAATGACTTATTCAGTCAAAAAACCAAATATGAGTCTTGCATAAATCCCTGGGGTTGCTCCATGTAAATCCCCTCAAAGAGATCACCGTGAAGAAATGCATTCATCATGTCCATCTAATGGACTTACCATACCTTGGCTACCATAATGGAAAGGGTCGATTGAATTGTTGGAAGCCAATTCACATTTTTATACTATCCTTATAAGCTGCCTACACAAGTGTTTCGCAAACCTTGATTTTTGTCGCAATCCTTGAATAAAACGACACTATTATTTTGCGCTATTTGCACACTTACCTTTGTTCCTGTTTTCATGACTGCAAGCGTGGAAAATTGGTTTTCGAAGTCACATTAAAAATGTCACTGGATTTTTGTGATCATTCTCGTCTATAAGCTCATTGCGTTTCAAATTTACTTATCATTATACAATTGACAAGACTCCAAGATCCTTATTCATTTGGCATTTTTATTTGTCAATATGACTTCGTTTTACAAGATTGCGATGATGTTCTTCTAATCGAGTTTGTGATGCATTGGTGGTTTGATTTATATATGTTCTTTGATTGATTCACTTGACACATTGGTTTCATGAAAACACATTTGTGTTGTGGTAAGACCCTTGGTATAAATCGTTGCATACAACACATATTTTCATATGATCAAACCCTTGGAGCGATTTTGATTTATTGCTTTGGCTTTGAAACTATAACTATTGCTCATGCGAATAGATTCCATTGGTTAATTGAATGGTGTAGTTTTAACCTATGCACAGTAGGTTGAATAGTTATTTGCGTCGGCAGTTGTACTATGGGATATGAATGTTGTGCATGGGCTAAACCAGCTCCACCACCTTCGCACGATCTATCATTAATGTTTTCTCCCCTATCCGAGTTCACCTTTTCTAGTTTTTGGGTAACCCTGTGAGCGTTCTTCCCCTGCGTATGCTGTGTTCAAACCCTGGCCCGTTCACCTCTCCCACCGTGTGCTCCTGTCTATGGCACCGGTGGTGCGCATAGAGCCAAATGGAAACCAAGCCCTGTTACTGTTCGATGATGCCCATAAGGATTTAGAAGATAGTGGTTGGTTCACGTTTATACAGAGGTTCAAGGGATTCAACCTTACAGTTGCCCAACAATTCACCCTCACCTTTGATGGGTGTAAGGCTAAAGTAGGTGACATTTAGCTTGAACTCAATGAAGAATTCATAAGCTCTGCTACAAGACTAGCAGCCACGGGCCAACGATGGTTTAAAAACTCCAAAGTTGAAGAGGTGTCGTGGCCATTACTATTTGTATCAAGGAAGGTTGTCTCCTATGACAAAGGTATGCCTATTTCCACCCTTAAACCCAGGTGGCACGATCTTTTGGTGATAGTGAAACAATTTGTGACCTGTAAAGGTCGGTATGCCTTAGTATTTTTGTATCACCTTCGACTGTTAATGAATTTCATGGGCTATCCATTGAACATGCCATTTTAATTCTTGCGTAGTCTTTATAAGATGGAAAAGAGATTCAAACGCGAGAAGGCTGATAGCAGCTTGTTTCACCATGGCTTAATTAGACTCATCGTCATCCACCATTTAAACCTCCATGGCAATAATTAGCAAGCCTTTCTATCCAGAAATGGCTTTGCTAATCTAGAGTCTGCTCAAATCGATAAAGCCGTGGTTAGTGAGACTATGGTTGGGCCACCCGTGCCTTTTGATATTCTTCTACCCCCTTCCAAACCCTTGGTTTTCCCTGACATCGACCTACCCGACATCATAACAGACAAGACTGAGGCTGTCAAGAAGCCTGTGAGTAAGAAAGTCAAGGGTAATCCTACTGTCGACAGCAGGGGTAAGAAGAATGCTCGATTGATATCGAGACTTGCCCGGAATAAACCTAAGCCAAACATCGACCAAAAGCCCATAGTTCTGAGCAAGGACTCGGACTCCGATATCGAACGTTTCATGGCTAAAGAGTACCCTTATTCCCATGGCCTATGCTCCGAGCAGCCCTATGACTATGTTTCTAATTTACCCCCGTGCTTAAATAACAATCCTAACTACCCGGGAATCAAGTTGCCCAATGAAAACCCTGTTGGCTTAAACAAACCCTCACCTGTGTTATCGAAGCCCGAGCAAACATCATGTATCCAATGCAATGTGTGGCTTGAGCATTATTATAACGACGTCCCCTTATTGCAATCAAAGATCAAATCGTTGGAGGACCAAGTTACGATGCTGACAAGAGAAAGAAACAGGTTTCAAGCCACTGACAAGAAACAAAGAACCACTAGTTCGATTGTCTTCAAGAATGTTGAATTGGCTACAACCTTCGTCAATTCCAAACTATCATAATCGAAGTCGTTTCTTATTGTCCAAGTATGAATTTTGATATGATTTTATCTTTGTGAGTTTGATTGAATTATTGTAACATATTTGGTTTTGCTTCCAAATTAGCTCTATTCGTTTTGATTCGAAATGATTATGTTTCCTGTACAGTAGATTCACTTTACTAAACTCAAATGTAGCTGTGATTTTGTTATGCGATTTTGTTGTGCCCAGTTTAGCAATTGATTGGTTTTGACTGGGTTTGATTCGTTTTAGAGTAATTATGTTGATTTGAATTAACGAAATCAATCGGGTTTGCTTTCGCTTGGATTTTGATCGCATTTGACTTGTACAGGAGATTTTTGTGCTAAAATTAGAACACAATTATGTTTTGATTTGATACGATTTTGTTGTGGTTGGATGCCATCGGCTCTGATTTAGTTCTTATGATTTGATTTTGAAACGATTTCGTAGGATTGAATTGGTATGATCTTTTATGAGTGTAATGTATCATTATTAGGGATTGGTTTGATAAATGCAATGTAGTCTATTAAATTAGAAAAACGACTCTGTTTTTCATTGAATTAATATTCTCGTTTGGATTTGGATTACATTCGACCTGTGCAAAAGATCTATTCGCTAAAATTGTGGAATTGTTTTGGTTCATAACGATTGTGCCAAACCCGAATTGTTTCAATTCATTCCAGTTTTGATTTGATTTGCAAATAGTATGATTGTTTGTATATGTTTAATATAGTTCTATTAATTTGAAAAAACGATCATGTTGGTTTCATTTGGATTCGACAATGATGTTGTTGATGGATGAAGCAGCATAAACTATTTGTGTCGATTGGAATTGGTTCATGAAAATAATTTCATTGCTGTCAAATTATCTAATGCAATTTTGGTTGCCCGAATTGGTGATAACAAGTTGAACAGAGTGCATGTATCTCTGTTATCATTCGATTAACCACAATTTCATTTGTTATCAAATTAGCATAACAGTTTTGATTTGAATGATTCATTTGATTTCCAATTAGCAATTAAATACTTGTTCAATTGTTTGAATATAATTCTTTACAATTTGAATTGGTTTTGAAACAATTTTATGCTCAAATTAGACCAGCAACAAAATCGCAAGATTCTGTAGCTAGTCNNAGATATTTTAGATTTGGTTTTGTTTTAAGATTGTTAGTTTCAGTCAGATTTGAGAGATTATGCCCAGATTTGTGTAAACTGTTTTGATAATTCCCACAGGGATGTTTTACACTGTGGGAGGTCTTTAAATACTTGTCATTTTTTGTAAAAAATAATCATCATCACTGTGGGAGAACCAGACTACGGATTTACGATTCAGAATGAGACGAAAGTTGATGTCTTGTAACAACTTTCGCTTTCAATATATCAAACTTTTGTTTCAGGTTTTGCATATCAGTTTGCAATTGATTATCGACTACTTTAGCTATCATAATTCATTGCATGTTGATGTGATTTGATTTATATGTTTCCCATAGCTGATATCTCTTATTTAAAAATACAGCAATCACTTTAATTCAATCTGATGAATACAGGTTTATCTTTTTCATTAGTTGAATTGTTTTGTTCAAATTGTTGCATACAGATTTATCTAATTGTGATGGTTTGTAAATCATAAATTGTTGTTATTTTTATGTCTTGTTTGTCTTGTGATTTATATTTGAAGAGCGCAACAGCTTCTTGTTTATGAGAAGTTCTTAGATAATCCGGTGTGGGTTTCCTCCCTCCGAACAGCTAAAACAACTACTACATACAGGACAAACCTGAAGCGTTACTTCAGGTCAGTTAGTTATTGTCATTTGATAGTAAATTTGTCAGTATAATATAAGTAGTTTAGATAGATATAATGTATAGTTTAGATTCATAGTTAGAATTATTGTTTTGATTGTTTATCTTAGATAATTTTTATTCTGTTTCTTTTTCATAAAATTATAAAAATAAAAAAACAATAGTTTCGTTGTCTTAGGACAGATTACAAATGAGTTTTGCATGTTTTAATTTAAATCTATAATTTGTAAATATTGTACATTTGTAATTGAATTTGATTCTGTTGGTAATTGAACTTTTGATTTTATAGAATTATACTTGTATAGTTTAGGTAATAAATTGTATATAATAGTGTAGATTTGTTTATTAGTTTGTTTAGATTAGTTAATTTAGAGTAGTTTTCTTTTGTTTTTCTAGGACTTAGATCAGCTAACGGAGATGCTAAACCCGTCAGGGTGGGTTATCCCAAACGACTTGGGTTATTTAGACAACCTCGGACCGGATCCACTCTTCTAGTTGGCGACCGTTCATTTTCGCCCGTCAACACGAATGGAATCCATCTTTGCTACTGGAGAGAAGGTCTCATCATAGTCAATACCATGAACCTTCTGAAAGCCTTTGGCAACAAGCCTGGCTTTGTATCTGCTGATCTATCCATTCGTTGCACTCTTGGTCCTATAGACCCATATGCATCTGACAAGTTTCCTCCCAGAAGGAAGGGGAACCAGATCCCAAGTCTGGTTCTCGAGGAGGGAGTTGTACTCCTCCTGCATGGTGGATTCCCAAAAGGGATTTACAACATCCTCACCATAAGACTGTGGATCTGAAGACTGAACCAATAAAACATGCCTGGAAGGCAATGGTTTAGTGGTAGTGAGTGCAATAGGAGGCTCCTCGAAATCAGATCGACTCCTCCTAGTATCAGCTGGATCACCTACGAGATCCCCTGCATCCTGAAGAGTAGTTTGTGCCCACTTGGGCCTCTGCTCTGGCTCTGCAACTACATATGGATGCTCTAACTCTGTATCTGACTGTAGTGACTCTGAATCTGAATCTAAATCTGAATCATTTGAGTCCTCTGAATCAGAACTCTCACCTGAAGAAGAGTCAGCATGTGCATGCTCATCATCTTAGACAGGTGGAAGAGTAAAGGTGTCTGCAAGCAGCTGTTGAGGTACATGCGAGACACTTTCCTCGAATTGGAAACTACACCCAATGATGAGGCGGTTCAAGGAAAGATCAATAAGTCGATGTCCCTTCACACTGTCAGGGTATCCAAAAAAAATGCACTCAGTGCTCTGTGGATCAAGTGCCTTCCTCTTTTCTGATGGAATCCTAGCCCATGCATGTGAACCAAAATACGAAAGTGGGTCACTTCTAGTTTGAGGCCACTCCAAACCTCGTAGGGGGTCTTATCCTTGACATATCTATGGGGAGATTTGTTTTGGATGTATGTTGCAAAGTTAAGTTCTTCGGCCCATAGTCTCTATGGCAGTGACTTTGCATGCAAGATGCCATCTCCTTTAGAGATCAGTTTTTCCGCTCAACAACTCCATTTTGTTGCGGAGTGTAGGGAACTGTATGCTGCAACTGAATCCCTGCCTCGTGGCAAAGGTTGTAGATATCATGATTCACAAACTCTCCCCCGTTATCAGTTCGGAGGACTTTGATCTTCTTTTCGGACTGTATCTCAACCAAAGCTTTGAAGTGTTGAAACACCTCGAATTTTTGCCTGAGAAAGTAGATCCATGTAAAACGTGAGAAATCATCAACAAAAATGAGAACAAACCTCTCTTTGTTGATCGATGGATGTAGAAAAGGACCCATGAGGTCACCGTGGATCAGATCTAAAGGTGCAGAAGCTCGCTGAGACTTTCCCTTATCGAATTTCTTTTGAGGGTGTTTTCCGAGAACACATCCCTCACATACTCCCTTGGAGAAATGGATGTCTAGTAAACCATCAACTAATTTTTTCTTGCTAATTTGTTGCATGTATCTGAAATTCAAATGTCCAAACCTTTCGTGCCATATCCTACTACTTTCATCGGCATGAGTAAGCAGTAAAGCAGAATCAAGGTCATTGAATTCAGAAAATGTGTACAATCTAGACTGATGATTTACCTCACTGGTAGAAAACCTGGAGTTGGTTTGCATGTCGCAAATGTTCATGGAATTTGGTGTGAAGATGAGAAGGTTCACAGAAATCTTAGGAACATGCAACACATTCTCGAACCTTCCATTGGTGAGTTCAATCCTTCCTTTGCTAGTGACTTCGACAGAAGAGTTGTCCCCCATTAGAATAGGAGGACATTTGCATGCATCCAATGAATAATAGACTGCTTCTAAGGCATCCATGTGATGTGATGCTCCTGAATCTACGATCCAAGCATCGGGAGAGGAGTTGATGGCAATCAAGGCATGGCTAGAATTGCCTTTCTTAGAATTTGAATCTTCTGGCTTCTTCTTATTTGTACCCTTGGGGATGCGATATCCAAGGTTGTTTTGTTGAAGTATGTGAGACATCAGATCTAGTTTTTTTTGCATGCATGCGGATTCCGAATGGAATCCTTTGTGACAGTATGTGTATTTCTCTCCTTTTCTTCCCTTTCTTCTTTGGATCTAGAGGCATCGGTGAAGGGTTTTGTGTACCCTTCCTTCTTCGTATGTGCATGAGATTTTCGCTTATCTTTATATTTAGAGTTATGATATTTTTGGATGCCATCATGCACAGTGAGTTCATGTTCCCTTTGCCTTTGATTGTGCCCATGTTGATGAGATTGGTTTTCTCTTGTGTCAAGGATTCGATAAAGTCCTCAAGAGAAGGCATCTTCTAGGTGGCTCCAGAGGCGAATCTGGTAGTATGGAATGTGGATACGAATACAGATAATTTAGGTCCAATCTTGGAGAGAATGGTGAGAACCATTTGTTTCTCCTCCCTCGATTTATCAACCCCGCAAGCTTTGAGTTGTGACAGAAAATCCTTGAATTTTGTAAAGAAATCTTGGATATTGTCGAAGCTTTTTGGATCCAATGTAAGCAGCTCCACCTCCATCATGTGTCCCCTCATCTCATCATGTTTTCCAAAGATCCCTTCCAATATTTTCCAGGCTTCATTGGGATTCTTACAAGAAGATATGTGAAAAAGGAGATCGGGAGAAATAAGACCGCAAATTGTTCCGAGTGCCCCAACCATGCGATTTAAGTACTTGGATTTTTCTATGGCTGATGTTGGCTCTGTATTTGTATTCATGGTTAACCTATACAACCCTATGTATTGGAGATGTATGGATATTTTCTCCTTCCATGCAAAATAGTTGTAAGGTGTAAGAATTAATTCTTTTTGGAATTCCATCTTTCCGTTGTCTTCAATCTTTTGTACCTACATTTTTTTTTTTTTGTGTGTGTGTAGATTTTTCTTAGCAGTTCCTTGGATATGATACCATGTAAATGTGTTGAA
>JASDQU010374837.1:44924-55214 GCA_032191745.1 Picea mariana | reverse complement strand
AAATCCAGAGGATAATATCATTCATATTAACCTCCCAACTAAAACCAATTGACCTTTATTTATTTATTTATATATATAAACAATAATCAAAATTACCTTTTTAAATATTTATATTTAAATTATGAATCTTAAACTATACCAAAATTGACATAAATTACAACCAACTTAAATTTATCTTAAATAATTAAAAAAACTACATTCAATTTTTATTTTTTTACTTAATTCTACATGGAATAAATCGTAAAGCACATTTCATTACTTTTTCATTATTTATATTATGATTATTATTTTGTAAAATCCTAAATATTTAATAAATTTTAACACTCGAATAGTAACACTTGAATAGTAAAGTTACCTTCTTGTCATAGTGTGAGAAAGTATGGTAAGTGGAAAGTTTTGTCATAGTGTGAGAAAGTGTGACCCCCTTAAAAGGAATTGTAAGTTGCCTATATCTAGTATTTGAATCTAAAATCCTCTTCTTCGAGGGAGATTTAGCTGTGAATATAGTAATTTGTATGGAAGCACTAGTAGTATTATACTTTATTAGTCCCTGCACTTTGGACTAGGGGACTCTCATTAATCCATTTTCAATTTTTCATTGTTTTTACACGAAAATCAAGGTGTATAATCAAAATTTTAGAATTAAATGTTATGAAACTTTTTTCTTCAAGTTATACAATCGTTATAAGATTTTGTTTTAATCATTCAATTTTTTTTAATCAATCCAAAAATTTGAAGTCTTATTTAGTATCAAATAGAGACAAGACGGGCTTGAAACTTTGGAAAAAGATAACATATTTTCCCAGCCTTGCCATACATTGCGATCAGGTAGACTAATGCTAGAGATGATTCTAGCATTAATTCACTAGCATTAAAAGTTTGTAAGTACTTATTCCATGTTTATCCAATAATCATTAATCATGATATAGCCATTTATTACGTGTCTAGTTGTGGAGGCTAACTCTTATGCAGATTCGCGTCTACCTGTGGAGACCAACTTCCATACAAGATTCGTGACTAGCAGCGGGTCTATAATGGGAGGTGGATGGACCAATTCCAGATTGATAGCAGTGGACCTTCCAGATTTCTTGCATCCCTTCCAGATTTTTGATTTCTTGCATCCCTTCTCGTTACCTATCAAAGCTCTTACATCCCTTCCATATTTCTTGCATGCCTTCTGGTTACCTATCAAAGTTATTACATCCCTTCCAGATTTCTAGCATCCCTTCTGGTTACGTGACCAATTCCAGATTGATAGCAATGGACCTCCCAGTCCTGTTTTATAACAGATGAATGGACAATTTTATAGCATCCCTTTTGGTTTCTGGTTACCTATCAAAGAAGCAGCTTCCCCACGAGCGCTTGCCCTAGCATATGAAGTTACGGGTATGAAGCTCCCAAATCCGGGCGTGGATACATTTCCGTCGCCTTCTTTGTTACTCTACAAAATATTTTCAGGTTCAATTATAACTATATATTGAAAGAATTATCTCAACGCATTTGCATTTACTTATTATCATATGTTAGCATTTAGTTAGCATTTACTTAGTTGCCATGTGTTAAAATGCATAAAAGAAAGAATTTAAGACACTAATGGAAGTTATGTTGTTATCCTTGGCCTCTGCCCTTCCACGCCTTTCCTTTGCAGCACGCCCTATCCTTTCATTAACGCCGTTGGTGGGGTCATTGTGTGCTAAGAGAAGCAGCTTCCCCACCAGCGCTTCCCCTAGCCTATGTAGTTACAGGTATGCAGTTCCATCAAATGAAGTAGCTCAATTCAACCCAGCTCACATCTTTTCGGATTGCAGGTCTTAATAAACGTGTAAAGCATTAACAACATATTTAGAAATATATGAATATTGTAATAAACTTACTGCAATTTTTTTATCTGCTCTGTTGTTCATAGCCCGACTAAACTTCACAAAGAACAGGCATGGAAGAAGGCACTAATAGAAGTTATGATGACTTAAACCTAATATTATTGCAGAATAGGATTGCAGAATGTTCATGTTTAGACAGGTCTTTCACACCCATTTCGTTATGTTCCAAGCAAAAGCAAAAGATAATCCAAGTGCATTGGTTTCTTTTTCTCTTTCGGTTGGATGGATTGTGTATTATTTTTGCTCTTTTAATAAGAACCATCCAAGTGGTCCAGACCTCCCCAACACAGACATGCTGAGAATTGCACTCAAACAATTTACCACATCACATGCTCTTGATATCAGCATTATGTAAATATTATCTATTATGATTTCCTACGATCTAATTAAAAAAAATCACGACATTTAGTTGACTGGTCTATGGGGTATGCAATAAACATGGATTTGTACCTGGAAATGGGACTGGAATGACTTATGGAGAATGGATCCCGAACAAGTGGATTTCGAAGTGCAATGGGCTATGTCTATCCTCTCGGATCTTATGGATCTGGAATTGCATCTGCTCGAACTGGCTTAAAAGCTACTCTTGGTGTGTTCTTAAAAGCTACTCTTGGTGTGTTCCTTGTTGGGTTTCTAGTCAATGCTATTATCCAACTATAACCATACCTATAATCGGTATCAAAAATCCTATCAACAACTATAACCACACAAATAATCAATCGGTATCGAAATTCCTGTCAACAAGACAACAGTATCAATAACAAGCCCTTGCATTAAGCGGTTGTCTTGTTAAGTTGAAATTGATCTTCCCAATAAGAAATATACCATGTTTGGATATAAGTCATGACAGTAGAAACATCTTGAACATGAGATTTCACATGTTGGTTTTTTCATGAAGTTATCTTTATAAATGATTTAATTTATCTTGTATTTTGAAAGAATAATAAAAAAATATTTAATTTATCTTGTATTTTGAAAGAATAATAAAAAAAATAGTAGGCTGATATCTATTGGATTTATAGTAATTAATTTGATTATCTAGTAAGGTGATTTTTGTTTCATACTTTCTCATTATCTATCTTACATCTACAAATTTCTGTATATTTTCTTGGGATATGGATATCTATTAGAGGTATAGAAAAATAAGTTCAACTTTCTTCTCTCCATCCACATAGTTTAAGTGGTGAGTATTGCTAGGCCAACTTTTTTTCACTTTTTATTTTGTTTTATCACTTTCTTCCTTTATATGTCTAATGAAAACAATTTCAAGTCATCAACTCATATATAAGTGTTGGAATAGGGTCATCACCTACCGTAACCATCCTTGAATCAAAATTATTAGAAAAGGTTTGAGTGGTGAAAAAATATCCCATCCGTGTTGAGTCTAGATTTCCTGTGTTGTCTTTTACATTAAAGCTCATTTTATTATTATCTAGTTTCTTCTACTTTTAATGTTATTTTTTGTTCTTTAATTTTTTACTTATTTTTATTATTTTCCTCATCTTCTCTCCTAACTGAATTCTTATCCTCTACATCAACTTTGGATTTCATATCCTCTTCTACCTTTTATGACACCAATTCATCTTTTTCTTTAACATATGCTTTTATTTTCCTTTTCATTTTCATTTCTTCACAAATTTTCTCTATTTATATTATCTTCTTTTGACCTCATCTTCTGCCTTGATCTTTTCCAAGGCATACAATTTTATATTTTTTTTTATTCTATTCATGTTCTCTTCTTTTAACCTCATCTTCTGCTTTGATATTTTCCAAGGCCTACAATTTTATATTTTTTTTCTTGTATTTTCTCTTGAAGAGCTTGTCTTTCAATAATAACCATTGCAACGTCTTCCTTCTTCTTTATTTTTTTCTCTTAAACAATCAATTTCAAATTATTCAAGACTTCTACATAAATCCAATGTTCTCTTGTGGGGTTTCTTATCCTCACTATCTCGATGTTGGTAAGGAAAAGAGATCCTCATCTATAACATGCGTTTAGAAACAATCACTAGGGAATCGTACATTTAGGCTCTTTCTAAATTCAAATGATATACCTAAATATTTTCTCCCTTGATCTTTGTGCAAGTGGAATATGTTATCCCATGCATGCCTATATACCCTAGATAGGCTAGGCACAAGTTATTTTGGTTATTGGTCAGATAGGAATTAAAACCATGTAGAGTTGTTTGATACTCGATCTCTTAAATTATCTACCTATAGAAGTATGTGAGGTTCTTGTGTGGCATCATAAATATTTATGTATGTAGAGTGTTATTATAAGTACCAATATCTAATATTATTCATCACCTCAAAAGATTTTGGAGATATTCTTCGGAAAGGTTGGAAAAAAAAGAGTTCATATAATGGTGTTAGGAAGCCATCAAAAATATTTATACACTGAAATTGATCCCTTTTCATCCATATATTTTCATTAATGATGAAAAAAATCTTGATCGAGGCACCAATACCAATCTAAACCATGAATGTTTTAGAAGCAAATATACATCTGACAAGTAATATGACATTTAAGATTTTATGGTTCCTAGAAAAGTATCCAATTGAGCTTTGTTAATTGCTTTTGTGATTAATTCAGAAAGGATTTCATCCGAGTTGAACTTTGTTTACCTCCTTTAATGATTTTATGTGTTATTGGAACTCAACCTATATTCACATGAGTTGAATATTTGTAAAGAGTAAGTCAACCAATAATTGTAAATGAGTAGAATAATTGTAAATGAGTAGGTAGTTGACTTCTTTAACCACTTGGTTCGGTTAATTTAACAAATTATTTATGGAAGTTGTAACTATGTTATTTTGTTGTAAATGTATAAATAGATATGGATTTGCAGTGTATTGTGTGGTTGTTGATGATCATATATTAATAAAGACTAATTTTTTTTAGTTCCACCATTATTTTCTTCTCTTCCCCCATCTATGTATGCATGCATGTATAGTATTATGTTCTCTTCCCCATTTATGTATGCATGCATGTATAATATTGTGTTGTATTATGGTTATATGCTTGTACTATTGGTAAATTCATATTGTGCAATCCCATAGATTGGATCATTGGTTCCATTGTTGAGACGCATGTATAGTATTATGTTCTCTTCCCCATTTATGTATGCATGCATGTATAATATTGTGTTGTATTATGGTTATATGCTTTTACTATTGGTAAATTCATATTGTGTAATCCCATAGATTGGATCATTGGTTCCATTGTTGATAGTACATGATTTGGGACTATAGATTAGTTAATTGGATGCATAGATGTAAATTTTGGAGGATATTCGTGAATGATGGAAAAAGAAATTAGAAAATTATTTGAAAAGCTACACTAGAAGGAATCGACTATCACTTGCATAGGAAAAGGCATAAGTTTTCACAGAGACTCACAAAATGTTTTTAGAAGCAATCCTAGACGAGGTAAAGTAATTTGATGATGGAGATGTACATGAATAATTGAATGAAATTTGAATAATGTTTTTCTAAACTAATCAATAGTGGTCAAACTAAACTATAGAATGGGTCGTGAAAATTGTTGAAGATTTCCATGAAGAGTAAGCATTCAAAGAATGCACAATGATTTCAAGAGAATATTTTATGATGATTTGCATGATATTTTCCTTTTCAATGTACTAACCTTGTTGCATAATTTCCTCATTGACAAAAGTGTCGGCCACAGTATCAAAGCATGATCCCTTTTGAATAAACCAATCAATTCCAACTGGGAAAAGAAATAAGAGGAGTGGAAACACTTCATGAAAAAATGAAGATGACTACAAGGACATCTCTGAGGCTGGTGATGGATGAGTAGTCACTCGTGTTAAGCATCAAGAAGAACAAAAATACTAGTTGACTAACACTAAAAAAGTAACACTAAAGAAGTAGACTAGAAGATATTGAAAAAATATCAAAGAAAGGGATGAAGAAACAAATGAACACGAGATAAAAATAGTACGCATTAGAGGAAGAAACATACAACAAAACTACAAGAAGAATGTATCATTACAATCCTATGGTTGACCTCCAAAAAAATGAATGAGACAAATAAAAGAAAAGAATATATGAAATATGTGAAGTTGTGAACCCTTCTTGACCCAAAAAAGAAGAATATCTAGAGGAATGTTGAGTTGATGGAGTTTTAACTCTATATAACTCATACAATGAAGATAAACTAATGTGGAAGTGGAATCATTGCCAATGGTTTCTAAATTTGATGAGAATCTAAATCAAGTGGCGGCATGGTTTGGATTCCTAAACTTATAGAAACTATTGAAAGTATAGGGGTCAACAAGTCATATATCATGACACTTAGAACAAAAAATAGAGAATAGTCAAGTCCCAATATTAGGGAAATCCTCAGATATGTCTTTCGCATTGAACCTAGTTTTTTTTAAGTGTTGATTTGAAGAGACAAAGAAGGACATGTCACCAATAGAATCTATATCCAAATGACATGTCTTTCGCATTGAACCTAGTCTTTTTTAAGTGTGGATTTGAAGAGACAAAGAAGGACATGTCACCAATAAAATCTATATCCAAATGTCATAGAGAGAAGGAAACTAGATAAAAAAAATTATCTGAATAAGTTGACAACAACTCGCTTATTCGATTTGATGATGTCACGAGAGAAATGATCCTACTGGAATTAATTATTGAAGAATACCAAATGATGTTGTAGTAGAATATAAAGATCAATATTGTCAAGTAGAGGAAATCAAACAAGAAATTTGTAGTCAATAAATGCTAATAGAAGAAGATAATAGTAATCATAAAAAGAATCCTATTGAGAATTCAAAATAGTGGAAACCACTAACACCACCACCCCTTCCATCAGAACCAATGACACCTGCCAATATGGAATACAATAAGATCCATATATATGAAAGAGATGAACATCAAACAAGACATTGGTTTATTCGTGAGAAATTATGGGATTCCATGAATGTAACCATTGAAACAAAACAGATGGCACAATTCACAGGATCCCTAACCTAGTTAGGGAAAATCAAATGAGAATGATGACTAAAATTTGGAGAAATTTCGACCATTCTTCAAAACTCAAGATAGTAAATATTTTCCATACCAAACTCTTAAATATTTCAAAACAATTATAGGATAGTTGGTATGGGATTATCATAAATGATTTAAGGATCTCCTTAGAAAAATACCATACACTATTGATAAAGTATTACTTCTGTAATGGTTTGTTGCATGGATACTCCAAAACATTAGGGCATCCTAAGGATGCATGAGATAAATTCATATGAACATTCCCTCAAAAATACCAATAGATTGAACTGGATGATGATTAGAATACACCATCACTAGACAAAAAAGTGGAAGAAAAAATTGAAATGATGCAGAAGTTGTTGAGAGATCTTCCACTAAGAATAAGTGAATTATGGTACACCTTTTATATAAAAGAAGAGCATACAAAGGATCATTGCAATAATTGAGAATGAAATGGTAAAGACCTTGATGTTAGACTAGTCCAAGTCAACTACTATTATGAAATTAGTTAGATCATAAAGAACCATACTACAAAATATTTTCTATGAAATTTAAAAAATGTCAAACCTATGGTGTATTCCATATGTGAATAACCTACATAAAGTACAATTGAATTCCAACATAACAATTGGAATAAAAAGAACTATCGAATTGAATTCTAACATAACAATTGGAATAAAAACAACTATCAAAGAGTAGATCATACAAAACTAACAAATCAAAACCAAGTCCATCCAGGAGGACGAGGAAATGGAGAGTACAAAGGTCAAAACTAACAAATCAAAACCAAGTCCATCCAGGAGGACGAGGAAATGGAGAGTACAAAGGTCAAGGTGGATATCAAGGATTTTATCATGATTGATATAGAAGCTATGGTGGATGTGGATAAGGAGGATTTGAATAAATATTTCTATGTATGCTACAAAGAATATAAATTGATCCCAAATTGGAGTAGGTGATCACTCCCTAGAATAGTGCCCAATCATGTTCAAAATTATAATGAACAATAATACCATCAAACTCCTACAAATTGTACCAAATATGAGGTGTTGAATTCTAAAAATTTAAATGTAATGACCAAATTAGGCTAAAATAAAGAAGGGAATAAATAATTGTAGAAAATACCTTTGATTAAACTTGTAAGAAAGGATAACTAGTATCGAGGCCCTTAGAAGGAAAGAAAAATCATGAAATAAGTTGTCAATTTGTTTAATGATATAGCAAAAGAAGAACATTGACAAGAAAACTGACACTAAAAATACCAACGAGGGAAGGATTCATAGTTCTTGATGAATTCCTTAACGTCTTAAAACAAGAACAATAAGTTTATATATTATCATAATGTAAGGAATAACACAAAATGTGAAAAAACATGTGCCAACTAACTCAAGAGGAAAGACCCCATGATGACTATGATCCACAAGTGGACCTAGAAGTCAAGGGTTTTATGGTTTTGTAGGTCATGATTGAATTTTTTTTCAGGTAAACATTATTCCAAAGGAAACTTGGATCAAAATGGGAAAGCCTAAACTAGTAAAGTTGAATAATTTCTTAAAATTGGTAGGTAAACATTATTCCGAAGGAAACTTGGATCAAAATGGGAAAGCCTAAACTAGTAAAGTTGAATAATTTCTTAAAATTGGTAGACCAAAGGTTTGTCAAACCAACTCTGTTACAAAAAAGTGCAAAAATAATCCCTGTTGGGATACCGACTATGGTCAGCTTAAAACTAATTAATTTATTCGAGGGTATTCCAGAATACTCAGAATTGTTTGGTCAACCATGGGGTCAAAACATGAACACAACAATCCTATTATAAAAGGATATAATCGAGTTGAAAAGAAATGGAAGGAGGATCATTATTCCTTTGGATCCTAGAAAAGGAAAACCTTGTTTGGTCAACCATGGGGTCAAAACATGAACACAACAATCCTATTATAAAATGATATAATCGAGTTGAAAAGAAATGGAAGGAGGATCATTATTCCTTTGGATCCTAGAGAAGGAAAACCTTGTTCAGAAGCATGGGATGAATAAAGTGATGTGAGAAAAATTACTAAGTAATCCAAGAGGAAAAATACAATGTTGAATCCAATATTAGAGGTGAATTGTTGCATGGTTCACCCCTAGATATGGGACAAAATTATGACACAATTATGTGAGTAGAAAATGGAAAATTATGAATCAAAAGAAAGGGAATCCTAGACGATTGAATCCATACCAAAGGAAATATTTTGATCTTTCTTTTGAATAAAATAAATTTCCATTTTATATGAGAAAATAGTTAGACAATAAACATGTTTAATACCTACATAGTCGAAACCAGTTGCATTTCCTTCCTTAATATTTAAAGAATGAGAGTCACATGCGAGTAAGTGCAAGATAATGATGGTCTCTCATGATGTGTTAGTGGCAATGCAAACATGGAAAAAATAATTTGTTAATTTGGAGGGATTATTCAAGGTACTCTTACAATGAATTTGAATATGGTATAAAAGGATGAAACGTGGGAAATTGAATTATTTTTCCAAATATAGAATTTTTATTTATAAATATTGTGAATAGCTTTGTGAAATTTGTATTTTTCTAATAGTGTTATGTTATTTTTCTATCAAAATATAAGGTATATGTTTATGTTCGTGTAAGTTTTGAGTACCTTAATGATGGAATTTCATTCCCAAAACTTTGATAATTGTAGAAAACCCATTGTTATGTTTTGGAAATTTATAATATTAATTTTGTATTTTTTAAAATTATGAAACACAATATATCCTTGAAATTACAATCCCTTTCTTTCGTGCTCGGTCTTTTCTAGTGTGAAATATAACTCATTTTAGAAATGGTTAAGCTGACAAAATGTTATAGCAAGAATAAAAGAGGTATGTATTATAGGATTTTATATATGCAAAGAAAAAAATAGATTAAACAATAGTAAACAATATTGATTTAAGAAAAAACTATATATTTGGAATCTACATAGTTGACTCCATCTATGTTTGTAGTTTCATCAATAACTGGATTTTTTAGCCTATTAAAAAATAGCGTCGAAAATAAAGATATAGAGAGGTATTAACAAAAATGGAGGTTTTTATCTATTTACTAACCATACCATTAGGATTGTCATCCAGAAACTTAATCCGAGGAAACCAAGTCATCATCCACATACATTGAAGTTGCCAGTTCCACCCAAAAAATATTGAATTCAAAAGAACATGCACATGCTTTAGGAACAGGCATGCATTTCTAATACCACGCACATGCTCTAGAAACATGCATGAACTCTATTGATGTGCACGTGTTCGAGGAACACGCGTACGATACTATATCCTATTTCTTATTTTCCATCCCCTCCTCCCCCCTCTCTCTCCTACATCTACTCCTATCTCCCCTA
>JASDQU010374837.1:0-41110 GCA_032191745.1 Picea mariana | reverse complement strand
TGTATTTCTCTCTCTCCCTCTCACACTCTCACGGACTATAGAAACTTTGATACATCACAAGGAAAAAAAAGGCCTTGACCTAGGCATGTAAATAAGTATACCTAGACCTAGACCTAGACTTAGACATGGAAAGGCATGGCAGGGCATAGAAATACCTATACCTAGACCATATACCATGACCTAGACCATGACCTAGATGACATAGACCGTGACATACACCTAGAGCTAGACCTAGACCATGACATAGACATATATTTAGATATATACCATGACCTAGACATATACCATGACCATGAACATGACCATGACCTATACCATGACCTAGACCTAGACCTAGAGATTGACCTAGGCCATGACCTAGACACCCTTAGCTCCATATACTCCTAGGCATAACCTATACTCGACCCTTAACCCTCTCCACACTCAATTCCTAAGTTCACTATGCCAATACCTCTTGTTGAAGGCCAAAAAGATCTTGCACCCACATCTTGGAGATCTAACCATTTCATTATGCTTCAATGCACTTCCAATCCTAAGCCATTAGTTCCTAGTTGTCCCCAATCCCCTATATATATTTATTCATAAAGTTGTTTTGTATACAATAAATTATATATATATATATATATATATATATATATATATATTGCATTAAGAGTGTGCATATGATCTTGTGACTTGAAATCTTGCAAGTTGAGTCTTCTTAGCACTCCTCCCTTCCCAGTAGGAACACACACACATTCCTAGAATGCATGTGCTCTTTAGTGTGCATGCATTCTAGGAATGCGCATGTGTTCCCACTGGCAAATTGTATGTGCCAAGAACACTCCTCAACCTCATATATCTCAGAAAATTAAACAAGCCTTCCATATACACACAAAAATAGCAAGAACATATAGGTTTTTGTTCTTTTTGTCTTGTTTTTTATTTCATAGACATTTTTTTGTTATTGGAAGGCAATTGTGGGAACAGATGGAAGACAAATTTGTCCAATTGGAATTGGAATTAATAGTTGTGTATTCATGTGTAATACCAAGAAAAAATTATCCAATTTGAATTGGAATTGTTAGTTGTGTCTTCTTGTGTAACACCGAGACAAATTTGTCCAATTGGAATTGGAATTGTTAGTTGTGTCTTTTTGTGTAATACGAAGACAAGTTTTTCCAATTGGAATTGGAATTATTAGTTGTGTCTTCTTGTGTAATTCTAAGACAAATTTGTCCAATTGGGATTTGAATTCTTACTTTTTGTCTTCTTGTGTGATACCAAAACAAATTTGTGTAGTTGGGATTGAAATTGTTAGTTGTGTCTTCTTGTGAAATACTAAGAAAAAATTGTTGTGCTTGGAAGAGAAATTTTCTCTTTAAACATGAGGAACCTATGGAATCAAGGTAGAATGTCCTTGAGGAAAGAAATACACATTGAAAATTTAAATGAAGAAAGAGAAAAGGTAAGGTTATATATGTCAAAAAGTAGCCTTTTAGAAGAGGGAAATCCAATTTCTAGTGGAATAGATGTCATTGTTGTTTCTCCTCCACCACAAGAAAAGAACAAGATTTCAATAGCAACCAATCCAATTCATACTTCTATTGTACCTCCAATTAGTATCTCATCAAGACAAGTTGTTGTGGATGACCAGAAGATGAAGGATGTTCTTGGAGTTTATTATACAATGGATGAAATTAGAGAGGAATCTAGTCCACAACATTCTTGTGAAGTTCTTATGGTGAAACCTCTTGTTGGAAAAACATATATTCCATAAATAGTCATGGGAATTTCCACTCTCCTACCAGAGTTGATCTGTCAGTGATTAAAGGGGAAAGAACTGAAACTTTTCTAACTCCACAACAAGGAGGTCAAGAGTGTTAGAATACAGGTTCATCATCCCTACCTAGATTGAGAAGTGTGTGGCAAAGAACTCCTAAATGAATTTATGTGGATAAAAGTGGTCTAGCATCATTTGAAGTTAAGTTGCCTAATTGGACTATTCATTATGATTCTTACAAAATCATTCAAGAATATTTTGAGCCAAAATCTAATGTCGTTAAATGTCAAATATTTTTGGATTTGTTAAAATCTAGAAGTTTGACTATTGTTAGGATAATTTTAGCCATTAAAATAGCCATAATTTTTTAAACTAGTCATCGTATTGTTAGAAACCTTGTGGATATTTTTCAAAAAATTGGTAAGGAATCTCATTCTAAAAACCATAATGTGTCTCGACGTGTCTTGTCACAATCAATTGTTAGCAAGATCAAAAGAAAACATTGTTTTCTCCAACAAACCTCTAATCTCATGAAATGAAATATCAAAACCCTTAGAAATTATTCTAATAGATGAGATAGCATCAACACATGTGGCCCAAAAGATTTGTGGGCCTTCACTAGTAGGATACCTTGTTCTGACATGAATTTAATTGGAGTAGTTAAGGGACTAGTACAGGATTTATGGCATGAGAACACTAGGCCCTTTTCAAACCAAAAATATGTACTAAAATTGAGAATGGGATCGAGGGACCATGAACCCCATATTAAACACTTCATTGACATTAAATAGATAGAATTGTATGAGAGATTCAAGAGAGTAGATTGTGCACTTAAAATAGACCAAATATATTTCCATAAATTCAAGCCTTTGTATGTTAGAATAAACACAATTTATAACACATGTTGTTTCAGATATCAGATTGAGTATTGTTATTATTATGATGCACACACACACACACACACACACACACACACACACACACACACATATATATATATAACACCCTTGTACAAGAATGCTCAATTATATTGTTGTCATCATCATCTAGAGACTTTATTCACAACATCTTGTGTACAAGACCAGAGGGTCGTACATTTTATAAAAAATATTGCTTAGATGGGACATGCTCTATGTATGATTGAATGGAATTAATGAGAAAGTGCATCCATGTAAGAGATGAGTATGAATTGTAGAGGAAGAAGGTTGTCTTGCAAAGCTTTAAATATGTTGTGTATGATATTTATGGAGGGTAGGAAAGAAAAAAGATACAATTATTGACTTCTAAGGTATGAGTGTGTGACTTCATCAAGGGCTTTGTCGAAAAGACATGACAATAGGCTCAGCATGTGCATGTGGCTCGATGGTAGGAAGAATATTTTATAATATGAAGAGATACATTTCCCATTGGTATTTTCTTATCAATGGTTGATTTTTTTGAGAACTACACCCTTCAACCGCAGAATGAGATTCAAAGTCAATATTATCACTCCCAGCAGGTCCAGATAATGGTACATATCACATATAGGCATGATATGGATAGTAACGATGAAAAAAAAATTATATTGAAGGAGTATCACTTCTACACAAGTGATGATCAATGCCATGACTTAGCCTACATACAACATTTCTTTCAGTTGCCATACAATCGCCTTAAGGAGAAGAACATACAAATGGATCAACATTGTATTTGGTCAGATGGTTGTGCGGGCCAGTTCAAAAATGCTTGTGTATTTAAATGGTTGTGTATGTTGCACAAAAAAACTCAAAGTACCACATATTTGGAACTATTTCAATTATGGGCATGGGAAAGGGGAGCATGATGGAGTAGGTGCATGCATCAAAAGAGTTTTATGCAAGAAATAAATGAAGTTCACAACTACTTCCCTCATTTGATATGAAAAATTCTTTGTTCAATGGTGTTCTTCAGTAATGGGAGAGGGAAAAACAACCTGTAAATACCAATCACCCGGGAAAAGACATGTACATAGATATTTTTGGGATGTGGTTGATGTAGATCAATCGTAGTGGTATGAATGCAAAATAATCTACGACACTTATGGATTCCATTTAGTTCGAACATCAAACAATGCAATAGTTTAAATATGGATGAAAAAACTATCTTGCTTATGTGGTCCATGTAGTAGTGTTGAATGGGTTGATTGTGAATGCACAAACTAGGTTGATAGATGGGATTGTGTATCACTCCCCATTGGTAAACATATAACTATGGAATTATCCTAGTTGGAGGATGACCAATCAAATATTTCAACAGATTATGATCATGTCTCAGATCTCATATTGCTAGGTTCAGTGAAACCTTCGATTAAGTTTTGAACAACTAGCATCAAAGTTTTGTTATTTCATAATTTAGTGCACTCACGTGTTGGCACTCCATTTTTTACATGGCACATATATGCAATGGTTTCCCCAAGAGGTAATTAATGGGGCACTAAATATTGGATGACACATTGCTTAGAGGGAAATAATACCCTCATGTGATCAGTAAGACACTCCAAAAGAATTGAATTTTCGATTATGTTGATGGTTATTAAAGGACAATATCTTACATAAGATGGAAGAACACAGAAAAAAGGTGGCTATGTATTTCAAGAATATAGACCAGGTGAAGTTTTATACCACTTTATGAACTTGGTTGTAGGTACAAACCTCCAACTATAAAAAAAATGGAAAGCAAGAACTCATCAAAGGTATGATTCTTCTTGCCTTACTCTAAGAACAAGAAGTTAACAGAGACCATGAGTATTAGAAGTGATGATGATGGTATACTTGAATGACCATAGGTATGTACAAGAAACAATTGAACAAATATTTCATATTTATGAATGATTGAAAATTTTCCTTCATTTTATGGTTGTTATGGTATTATTGTATTTTGTGGTTCTTTTTTTATCTGAAGGAACGATGTCTATTCTTTCCTTTCCTTGCCTTGCCTTGCTTTCCTAGCATTTCCTTTATTTCCTAGCCTTTCCTTACCTTTCCATACCTTGTTTTGGCTTTCCTTTCCTTACCTTTCCTTCCCTTTCCTTTCCTTGCTTTCCTATCCTTGCCTTACCTTGTATTTCCCTACTTTTTATTGGCTTTCCTTGCCTTTCCTTGACTTGCCTTACCTTACCTTTCCTTTTCTTTACATACCTTCCCTTGTCTTGTCATGTCTTACCTTCCATTTCATTTCCTTTCCTTTCCTCACCTTAAATTACCTTTCATTTCCTTTCCATGCCTTGCCTTGCCTTGCCTTGTCTATCCTTGCCTTTTTTTTTTCCTTTCATAGTTTTCCTTTGCCTTGCTTTCCTGATTTGCCTAGCCTTACCTTGACTTGCATTTCCATGTATTACCCTACCTTTGCTTTCCTTTTCATTTCTTACCTTGCCTTGCCTTGTCTTGCCTTGTCTTGCCTTACCTTGCCTTTACTTTCCTTTCATTGCCTTACCTTTCCTTGCCTTGGCATGTATTACCTTACCTTTCCTTGACTTTCTTTCCTTACCTTGCCTTGATTTGACTTCCATTGCTAATTGCGTTTATTATATGGTAGGCTAACATAATCACAATAGAAATAAGACGGTTGAAACCTCACATTACTCTATCCAAAATGAAGCATGGTTCATTATAATGGAAATCACAACATGCTACAAGGGTTTCTTAATACAAAATTAATCCAATTSAAATTCCAAGTTTCCACATGGAATGTTCCCTCCAAGAATTTGAATGCATGCAACCACTCCACATGTGTGAATTCCAAGGTAGCCAATTCCATGGATAAATGTGAAAATGCTAATTGGATGGACTGTACACAACAACGTATGTGATCCACTCCCCAAAATAAAATGTAGATCATCTCTCCCCAAGATGCCTTGCCTTACCTTGCCTAGCCTTGCTTTCCATGTCATGCATTTTCTTTTCATGCCATCTCATGCCATACATTGCATTCCCTTGCCTTTCCTTGCCATGCCATGTCATGAAATGCCTTTCATTTCCTTGCCTTTCCTTTCCTTGGCATGCCATGCCATGCCTTTCATTTCCTTGTCTTTCCTTTCCTTGGCATTCCATGCCATGCCTTTCCTTCCCATGTCATGCCATGCCTTTCCTTCCCATGTCATGCCTTGCCTTGCCTTTCCATGCCAGGCATTTTACTGCCTTGCATTGTGTTTCCTTTTATTTCCTTGCCTTACCTTTACATGCCATGCCGTGTGTTAGGAGGCCTCTTAGGACCTTGTAATAGTCATCTTATATTACAAATATACATTATCATAAGAAAATATGTGAAAACATGTACTAATGTAAGTAAATGTACATAGGAGATAAATACATCTAACTAAGGATTAGTGATAAATACATATAACTAAGGATTAGTTGGAGCGGGTGCAAGTGCTCCAACCATCTCTCCTATGTATATATACTCATGAATATGGAATAGAAAGAAAGTTGGTTAACCTTCACACCAATTCGTTTTGAGTATCATGTGTGTCTTTATGTGTTTTCCCTAATTCACTCTCTTCTTGAATGCATCCCTGTGATTCAGTAGACTACAACACTTTGGTTCCATTGTCATGTGACTTGAACTTGGACAATTTTCTAAGAGATGCTCATGGATGTCACTCAAATCTTGAATATTTCTCATGAATGTGCATGCTATATGGTGAATCAAGAACATGCATTGCTCAATCAACTAATAATTGAATTTGTAAACATACCACCACAACACGAATGGATTTTAGATGAATCAGCGCCTTTGGAGGCAAGTTCTTGTGCATGATCATGTAATAAATCCCTATTTTTATGGAAAGACTTTGTCACAGGTGTCAAATCAAACTAATAGCCTACAGTCCCTCATTCCCCACATGCCTGGCCCACCCTAGGAAGTGTGCCCCTTCTCTACTCAACAATCCTTTAGTTGCCCCACTTCCTTTCTGGGCTTCAGCAGCAGGCTGGACAAGAAGTCTCTGAGCCTTGTAGTTTCAATTTAGCACATTCGGAAATCAATTCCCAACAATTCTCTCACCTTGAGATATTTATCACGGGCCTGAGAACCCACCTCTTCAATATCCCATAGGCCTGACAACTCACTTCTTCAGTCCAACTCCCAAGCTAACCAGGTACACAAACAGGCATGGGTATGTATACAGGTTTAGGTATAGTGACAGGAAGGTACGAAGGACAACTAACTGAGTGAGTGAATGATCCTAGAATGATTGAATGGATGATTGAATGATGGAAGGCCCCCAAAAATGAACTAAGTCCAAACTATATGTATGCATGTTCCCAACTTGACACTTGTCATGTTGGGAGTTGCTTTGGCCCACTTGCCCCCATCCTTAAAACTTAGGATAAAATAATTTTCCATACTTTATGATTTAAGGAATATTAATATAATATTAATTTTTGGCTTAATTTCCCTAGCTTATCCTTTTTCTTAACTTTTAGTCCCCCCTTTCCCTAACTAGTGAAGTTTAGTTCCCCATACTCTTCTATCGTGGTCGTTTTGCGTGCAATGATGTATTTTATAATAATGATAAGACATATACAAAAATAAGGTCATTGGACTTTAACATCTAGGCTCTCCAACCTAATCATCCTATAAGCCTTATGGATTATAATAAACTGGCTCACCAACCTATAAAACACAACATATACACAAAGACTCCCTGTAATACACCTCTATTTTGACATAAAAAAAAAATGGTTTTGTTTGATCAAATCGAATGTCCCTTTTGATTTTAGAGGTATAATCAATTTTTCGTATGATGACAATTAGACTAATTAAAAACTTAAACATAGTAACCTTCCAAAAGTGCTTTCCTTCCTCCAACGCGTATCTAATATTATTTTTATTTAACTGATGTATAGATATCTAATAGTACACCAAGGATGTGTAGTCCTAAGTCTCCTTCAATCTATGAATTTCCTATGTTGGCGTGCGAGGCTATATTTAGCCTTAACTAAACATCATCAACAAAAGGCCACTACAATAGTTTGACGGGGAAGAACCAGTTCGCACTAAACTCGACATGACTTGGCCACTTCTCGAAAAGACTGTCATTAAACTCACCCTTCTGGTAGTTAGGAGTGGAGTGTGAATGTCAGAGGTAATTTAAGGTCTCTACCCTATGTTTAATGAAGGGTCCTAAGTGTACCAGTTACAATGGTCTTTCCCTCAGACCTCCCTCCAGTCTCGTTGTTCCAAGTGCGCTCTAGCACATGGCTTAACTCAACCCCGTATCCTAAGCATTTACACTGAAAGTGTCTCCTTCTCTTAGGGTTAGGTGAATCATTTCTCACCATTGTGGGAACTCCCAAAAAGGATCTATGTAATGTTTCTCTGGAGTGGAAGGAAAATGTTGTCCGAGGGAAACATTACTCAGCGACCAAAAGACAAGGGTCATCTCCCTAGTAAGTTCTCTCACCGTATATATATATATATATATTTTTTTTGGCNAGGGTTAGGTGAATCATTTCTCACCATTGTGGGAACTCCCAAAAAGGATCTATGTAATGTTTCTCTGGAGTGGAAGGAAAATGTTGTCCGAGGGAAACATTACTCAGCGACCAAAAGACAAGGGTCATCTCCCTAGTAAGTTCTCTCACCGTATATATATATATATATATATTTTTTTTGGCGGTAGCACGGGGTCTTCGAAGGCTTATTACGTTGGAGGTCATTGTATCCTGTAGCTTTCTTAATTGTAGAGTTTACATATATTTCCCTTTATCGCTGGCCCCTAAGATACTTCAGGATTAAATTTTATACTGAAACCCTTCCTTTGTTTTATGTGGATTTTTATATACCCTTTTGTTTGTTTTTGAATCGACACTCTAGGAAGTCATGGCATCCCAACTCCTCATTCAGCTATAAGAGGTTTTTTCCAGTTAGATTCCTCAGAGAACGAAAACTTAGGGTTTTTCAATGAGTCTTACAGTCGATATTTTCTTCTTGTTCTTACCCCGTGGTTGCGCGTCGAGGTCCATTATCGAAAGCTTAAGTAGTTATTTACCATAAACAACTTTATGCGTACACTCTACACTACCTCTTGTTATTTCTCTTCATGACTAGATGAACCCACTCGTTTATACTCTCCCTCTGACTCTTAACTGGACATCACATAGGATGTTAGAATACGTTCTGGTATAAAGAAATCAGTTCAGGGTGTTCTCGTATAAACCCTAGGAAGCACCCTTACAATATTTTAACTCCTTGAAAGGATACATCTATGTATAGTCTGAAAGGACTATAGTCTGCGTATTTCCTTCGTCGAATGATACTCAAATCTAGGTTTCCTTATTTTAATAATGCTATAGGTTAAATACGACCTCTCGAGTCTAGATATGTAATCTTTTTATTGACTGTGGTACAGCATTTCAAACCCTGTATTTTGGAACAGTTTCGAGGGTTAAAAAAAAATAGTATTTGTTCGGTTTGTAAAGATTAACATGGGTCATCGTACCTCACGGATTGGGTCATTTGCATGTTAAAGAAAGACTAGCCCTGTCATTTAATTCGTTTTATTTAATTTCGTTGATTGCTAAAGGTTTTCCCTCTTGTACATTTTTTCTCTTCAAGATTGGGTATAACACACTAATGGTGGCCTTGTTGATGCGAGGTAACCACCATGGAATTCCTAAACCATCCTCCCTCGGCTTGGGCATCTCTCCAGCTATCAAACGAAAAGACACAGAGAGAAAAACGAGCATGTATGCCGAAAGATGAGTCTCCCCCTGGAAGATATTGTGTAATAATTAGCTATTAGCCTGTTGGTAATTTTCATTATCTTTCTTCATATAACACGTTACTAATTACAGGGTATGCTTTTGTTTCAGGGTTTCATTCCATGCAAAATCTAGATAATCGCTCCTACCTTCCGACAAAAAAGATAATTGAGCTCCGATACCATCACCCCTACGACTCCACCGTTTAGGTTCTAGAAGTATCGAGGAGACATTTTTAATGTTACCATTCTCTTATAATAAATAAGTACATTATTCTTGTACCAAATTCCTTTATTGGTTGAGTAACATTTCAACCCTAGTTTTTCTTTGTGTTATATTGAAACTCGGTATTTGACAAAGGGACGCAGTCTGCACCAGTTTTGGACTTGTACAAATTAATATTTAATGGGTTAAAAAACGAACTATGTTTTCCGTTATACAATGTCATGACCTCTGTGTAAGGTATCAATATCCATTTTCTTAAGAAGTACTAAAGTCAATATGTATTGTGATTGTTCGGCTACGAAATAAAGATTTAAAAGAGCTTCGTATTCCGATTTCCTAAATTCGTCATTTTTCTTTCTTTTTCCAATCTGGTTCTATAATTTCGATCTCGATTTGTTTAATGTGATACTGTCTAAATTCTAGAAATCCTAAATATTATGTTGCTTTCGTTAAAATTTCCCTGCGTAGTAGTATAGTAGTATGTAACAGATCTTTTACAAATGCGCTGGTGCAAATTCTCATTTCCTGGATTCAATCGCCCTTGTGGTATTTTATAACTATATGTAGGTAGACTTGTTAATTTACTACCTAATTATTCCGGATTTCATCCCAACTTCAAGACATAAGGCTGTATGTAAACGCATGAGTATAAATAATTACAGTGCTTAGATATGTACATGTATATAACTGCAAACATATAAATAACTTATTGTTCCTGCTAGGAAATGACTATGTGCCTAGAAAGTGGATGCAGATATACAAGTTTCAATTTCTCTTTCGAAGGAAACAACTCTTTGCACATATTCATAGATGATCTACTATACAGGAAATAATTTCTTTGTTTCAAGTACAGTACATAACTGGTAGAGGTTCTCATTACCAGTTGAACAATGTTCTTTAATACAAATGAAAATCTCCATAATTAAATTTCGTACTTAACCAGGATGTAATTACAATTTTGATTGATACCTACAGTTAAACCTGTAAGGTTTGTCCTACAATTCAGCCCATTTGTGACAGAACCATTTTCTTGTATAAGTTCTTTTATTCACCCAAATTTATACTATTGTATTCTATCAAACAATAATTCTATTAACATTGAAAAAAGTAGGGGTAATTAGACATATCTGAATAAAGTTTCTGAAACAACGAATGGAACGGCCACGTTCCTCCCAACCGTAGAACAAGGCAGCCAAATCACTTGCTCAGTTCACCTCCTATCCTGACCATGAATCCATGAGGGAAAACTTGGAATCTCCTCCTCAACAATGTCTTTGATTTTTCAGCAGACTCCTCTTGCCTCACACTAAACCAGTAGTGTTCATAATAGCAAGAAAAATCGTAGTCTCCTTTCCCCGCATACTAGGCAGCGTCCTGCCTCCTCACATATGTTATTTATCAATCAAATATTTCCTGCCTAGGTCTTTTTCCCTCCCTTGGGAATTTTCCCAGCTTTCTAAATCCTTGATTTTCAGGGGCTGCCAATGGCCAAATCCTTGATTTGCCACTTGTAACAATCAGCCCAGAGGTAGTTCCAACATGTTCCCCACTCATGGAGTCATGGTCAACTAAATTTAACATGGCCTATGGGTCATAATAATTAATAATTATGAGGTCTCTGCCCAACAATCATAATAATTAATTACAATTTATCAAATTTTAAATTTGAAATTCCCATAAATGGAAAAAAAAATCCAAATTTGAATTTACTAAAAATGGAATAGTTTTCCAAGAATTTTTTAATTTCAAAAATACTTTATTTTTGGGGATGTCACATCCTTTCCCCCTTCAATAAAACACTGTCCTTAGTGTTCGTTCCTTTCTTGGAATAGGATTGGATGAGATTTCCGCAAATCTCTCTCCAACTCCCAAGTGGCCTCCTCAGGACTAAAGTGCTTCCATTGCACTTTTACCTGAGCGACATTTCTGCTCCAAAGTGTTATTTCTCTCTGGTCTAGAATGTGCAGGGGTTCCGCCTAGAACTCACCTTCTAGGTCCACATGCACCAAGTTCCAATCGATCATATGAGTAGGGTCATGGACATACATTTTCAACAAGGAAACATGAAACACATTATGAATTCTTAAATTAGCTAGAAGTGCAAGTTGGTATTCTACGGGTCCAACTCGAGCTAGTATCTTGAAGGGCCCACAAAAACTGGGTGCCATCTTGGCACAGTTTCCTAACTTCAATGAACTTTTTCTGGTTTTGACTTTCAAATAAACATGGTCTCCCACTTGAAATTACAAGTGTCTCCTTTTCTGGTCTGCATATCTCTTCTTCTTGTCCTATGCTTCCTTTAAGTTATGTTGTACCTTTCTTACCATATTATCCATTTATTGGAGCATCTCTGGTCCAAACATAAGTCTGTCAACCGGGTTGTCCCAGCTAATTAGAGTCGTACACTTTCTTCCATACAGTATCTCGAAGGGGCTCAATTTAGCTGAAGTTTGGTACCCATTGTTATATGTGAATTCTACCAAGTACAAGTAGTCTTCCCACTTAATCGGTTTTGTTCTTAAATACATGTGGAGCATATATTCTATGATCTAATTTGTTCGTTCGGTCTTTCCATCCATTTGTGGATGGTAACTCGTGCTGAAATTCAAATTAGTGTTTAGCCCTGCAAACAATTCTTTCCAAAAAGTGGACGTAAATTTTACGTCTCTATATGAGATCACCATTTTAGGAATACCATGCAGTCTAAAAATTTCTTTCATAAATATTTTAGCGATATTTATAGCTTTAAAAGTAGATTTCACAGGAATAAAGTGTGCAGACTTACTGAGTTTATCGATTACAACCATAATAGAGTCATTGTGTTTCTGAGTTTTAGGTAAACCTATTATAAAGTCCATTTATATGGTCTCCCATTTCCATTCTGGCATTGGTAATGGTTGTAGTAGGTCGGCTGGATGTTGGTGTTCAGCCTTAACCTGTTGACAATCTTGGCACCTAGCCAAGTATTTTGCTGTTTCACCCTTCATATTAGGCCAGTAAAATAGTTTTCTAAGTGTTGTTATCATTTTCTGGTATCTTGGATGGCCAGAATACGGTTTCTTATGCACTTCGTCCAAGACTATTAACTTTAAATCTGTTGAATCTGGTATGTAAAGTCTGTCTTTAAATCGTAATAGTCCCTTCTTATCAATACTCAGATCTGGTTTATCTGAGTTTGCGGGGTTGTTTTGTAATTCTGCCATTATCTTAGTGTAAATTTCATCGTTAATATCTGTCATCCTTATTCTTTGTTCCAGATCACTTTCCACCCTGTTGATATTTATCTCAAATAACCCATGGACTCTTCTGCTTAAAGCGTCTACTACCTTATTTTCCTTACCCTTGATACGTCTGACCTCAAAGTCAAATTCGCTCAATAAGGCTAGCCATCTTGCTTTCCTTGCATTAAGATCTGATTGGCTAAACATATATTTCACCCCTCTATTATCCGTCAATAGTAGAAATTTTTTGCCCATTATGTAGTGTCGCCACATTTTTAAGGCGTGTATTACCGCTGCCAATTCTAAGTCATGAGTGACATCATTTCTCTCATGTTATTTTAATTTCCAGGACTCATAACAAATCACATGTCCTTCCTGCGTTAGGACACCACCTAGTCCTTCTTTACTTGCATCAACACATATGGTAAAGCCTTTATCTGGATCTTCTACCTTCAATATGGTTGCAGTTGTCAATAATTCTTTCAGCTTGTTGAAATTGTCTTGACACTTCTGTGACCAGTTAAACTTGGTCCCTTTCTTTTGTAATGACGTGATCGGGTAGGCTATCTTGGAAAACCCTTCTATAAATATATGATAATATCCGGTGATTCCCATAAATGACCGAATATACACCACATCCTTAGGTATCGACCATTCCATGATGGCTCTTATTTTCTCAGAGTCTATGACAATGCCTTCTGCTGAAATTACATGTCCTAGATATTGTATTTTCTTTTGATAAAAGTCACACTTATCAAATTTCGCATACAATTTGTGTTTCCTCAACGTTTGCAGAACTATTCTTAAGTGTTCTTCATGTTTTTCCTCCATTTTAGAATAGACCAGAATATTATCAATAAATACTAGTACGAGCTTGTCCAAGTACTGACTGAAAATACTGTTCATCAGGCACATAAATGTGGTTGGTGCGTTAGTGAGTCTGAAAGGTATGACTACGAATTCATAGTGTCCATATCTTGTTCAAAAAGTTGTTTTGCTTATATCTTCATCCTTTATTCTAACTTGATGATAACCAGATCGTAAGTCCAATTTCGAAAAGATCTTGGCCCCTCCTACTTGATCGAACAGGTCATTTCTCCTAGGTAAGGGTTACTTGTTCTTAATAGTCATTTTATTCAATTGTCTATAATCAATACAAATCCTTAGAGTGTCGTATTTCTTTTTCACAAAGAGGATTGGTGCCCCCCATGGTGAAACACTCGGTCTGATATACTCTTTGTCAAACAATTCCTGTAATTATATTTTTAATTCTGTCAATTCTGGTATACTCATTCGGTAAAGTGCTTTTGAGATAGGGGTTGAACCAGGTAGCAGGTCTATGGAGAAGTCTATTTTCCTCCTAGGACCCTCCTAGGAGGTAATTCTGGTATCTCATCCACAAACATGTCTCTGAATTCACGTAGAATAGAAAAATCTTCCAACTTTGGCTTATCTTCCATTATTAACAGATTCGTTACTTGAATGGCATAGACTTGACATCCCTTTCTCATACATTTCTTGAATTGTATCGCTGAAACTTGTCTGATAGATACAGGTTTTGGTATACCTTGGGTTGTTCTAGTAGTGCCATAATCGTCTTTATAGTTAAGTGTCTTTTTATAACAATCTAGTACCGCTTTGTTCTCTTCCAACCAATCCATCCCGATAATCATATCATAAGATCCCAGTGGTAGGATGTTCATATTTGCTTGTGTGTTTTGACCATCTAAGATGAAATCGAAATAAAAAATAAATTCAAATACTTTCCTTTTAGTTCGTGTTGCTAGTTGTACCATCCATGATTTTGCATGCTTCAGTTTCTTAAGTTTATTTGACTCTACTACCTCAGGAGTAATATAACATAACGTAGCTCCAGGGTCAATTAGAACAGAAATTCAAGTGTTATTGATTTTACCTTCAATTTCTACCATAGAGGATTGGTGGCCAGGTTGTTAGTCATCTATGGCTGCATTTATCCGATGCAGGCTTCGACCCACGTCTCCCACTGTTGAGCCTTCCTGCAAATTATGAATAGAAGTTATGTTTACTGAACTTAAACGTGGATAGTTCCTCCTTAGGTGAGGTTCTCCATATTCCCAGCACTTTAATGGTTCGCGAAGGCTGTCCCCAAAATTCTTTGTTCCCAAATTTACCGGTTTACCGCTGCCTTGCGTATTCGGATGGTTGGAGTGAAAATATCTTCTCGGAATTTTTTTTTCTGCATTTCGATAAGGAGCTGGTTGGTATCCCTTCTTCCACTGGTTCATTCAATCTTGTTTTTTATCCTTCCAGGCTTTGGGAAACTCTGCCCGCTGTTTATACTGATCGTAGCACATTCATGCTTTTCTGAATACTTCACTCAAGGATTTGGGGTTGTCAAACTCAATTCTGTCCCTGTAGGACTGTGGTAAACAGCTTAAGAATTGTTGAATTTTTACCTTATCCTCTCGGATGTAAGGCACGAACCTTAGTAATTATAGGAATTTATTGATGAGGTCCTCCATTGTCATCTGTCCAAGTCTTAACTCGTAAATTTCTTTTGTTTTCCTTTCATAGTAGCTTTCAGATAGGTACTTTTTCTTGAAATACTTCTTAAAGTCAGACCATTCCATATGTTTCTCCTTTAGGCCCTTGGCCAATTTCAGGTCTTGCCACCAAATACTAGCCTTCCGTTTCAGAATGTATATGGCCATTCTGACCTTCATATTGTTGGAATAGTTATATATCTGGAAGTATTTTTTGATGTCCAGTAACCATGCCTCAACCTCTTCTCCTGTTCTGGATTCTCCATCAAAGGTAGTTGGTTTAATTTTCTTGAATTCTCCTTCAAGGTGGTCTACTTGTTTTATCTTTCTGTCTATTTTTGTTGTGTCCTCAGTTGAAGGTGTCCCTTCAGACGAACTGTCTCCCTTTTCTATTTCAGGTCCAAAGTTCTTCGAAGCTCTCTTACTAACTTCTTTGTCGTTATTATCGTCCTTTGGACTTTTCTTTCTCACTATACTGTGCAACAGGACTTCCTTTATTTCATGTTGTTCCTGCTGATCTTTCTTCAGTTTTTAATTGTCGGCTTTGAAAACCTATTGTTCCAGAACTTTAGTAGGTGAGCTTCCGTCATTATTTTGTCTCTGATTTTCAGGAAGTCTATGTTCAGGATTCCCATCGATTATGATTTCCCCGTCATCCTGTGCTTCCATGATTAACACAAAACATAAAAAGTTTTATGTTTTTAAAAATAAAGGTTTATTAGTTTTTTCATAAGTAACATATATGCTAAGAAATTAATGTGGCCCTGTTCAAGGCCCAGTGTTGTAAACTTTTCTCTGATACCATATGTAATACACCTCTATTTTGACATAAAAAAAAAATTTGTTTCGTTTGATCAAATCGAATCTCCCTTTTGATTTTAGAGGTATAATCCCTCTGTCATATGATGACAATTAGACTAATTAAAAACTTAAACAGAGTAACCTTCCAAAAGTTGTTTCCTTCCTCCAACATGTATCTAATACTATTGTTATTTAACCGATGTATAGATATCTAAGAGTACACCTAGGATGTGTAGTCCTAAGTCTCCTTCAATCTATGAATTTCCTATGTTGGCGTGCTAGGCTGTATTTAGCCTTAAATAAACATCATCAACACAAGGAAACTACAATATTCTAACTGGGGAAGAACCAGTTTTCACTAAACTCGACATCACTTGGTCACTTCTTGAAAAGACTGTCATTAAACTCGCCCTTCTGGTAGTTAGGAGTGAAGTGTGAATGTCATAGGTAATTTAAGGTCCCTGCCCTGTGTTTAATGAAGGGTCCTGAGTGTACCGGTTACGATGGTCCTTCCCTCATACCTCCCTCCAGACTCGTCGTGCCAAGTGCGCTCTAGCACATGGCTTAACTCAACCCCGTATCCTAAGCATTTACACTGAAAGTGCCTCCTTCTCTTAGGGCTAGGTGAATAATTTCTTGCCATTGTGGGAACTCCAAAAATGGCTCTGTGTAATGTTTCTCTGGAGTGGAAGGAAATTGTTGTCCGAGGGAAACATTACTCAATGACCAAAAGACAAGGGTCGTCTTCCTGGTAAGTTCTCTCACTGGATATATATATATTTTTTGGAGGTAGCGCGGGGTCTCCGGAGGCTTATTACATTGGAGGTCATTGTATCCTATAGCTTGCTTAATTGTAGAGTTTACATATATTTCCCTTTATCGTTGGTGCCTAAGATACTTCAGGATTAAATTTTATACTAAAACCTTTCCTTTGTTTTCTGTGGATTTTTATACCCTTTTGTTTGTTTCCGACTCGACACTCTCGGAATTCATGGCATCCCAACTCCTTGTTCAGCTATCAGAGGGTTTTTCCAGTTAGATTCCTGAGAGAACGACAACTTAGGGTTTTTCTTGTTCTTACCCTGTGGTTGCACGTCGAGGTCCATTATCAAAAGTTTAAGTAGTTATTTACATGAAAAAACTCTACACTACCTCTTGTTATTTCTCTTCACAACTAGATGAACCCACTCGTCTATACTCTCCCTCTGAATCTTAACTGTCCATCACACAGGAAGTTATAATACGTTCTGGTATAAAGAAATCTGTTTAGGGTGTTCTCGTATAAACCCTAGGAAGCGACCTTATAGTATTTTAACTCCTTGAAAGGCTACATCTATGTATAGTCTGAAAGGACTATAGTCTGCATATTTCCTTTTTCGAATGATACTCAAATCCAGGTTTCCTTATTTTAATAATGCTATAGGTGAAATGCGACCTCTCGAGTCTAGATATCTAATCTTTGTATTGACTGTGGTACTGCATTTCAAACCCTGTATTGTGGAACAGTTTCGACGATTAAAAAAAATAGTATATGTTCGGTTTGTAAAGATTAACATGGGTCATCGTACCTCACGGATTGGTTTGTTTTCATGTGAAAGAAAGACTAGCCCTGTCATTTAATTCATTTTATTTAATTTCGTTGATTCCTAAAGGTTTTCCCTCTTGTAATTTTTTTCTCTTCAAGATGGGTATAACACACTAATGGTGGCCTTGTTGATGCAAGGTAACCACCATGGAATTCCTGCGACATCCTCCCTCGGCCCGAGCATCTCTCCAACTATCAAACGAAAAGACACAGAGAGAAAAATGAGCATGTATGTCGAAAGATGAGTCTCCCCCTGGAAGATATTGTGTAATAATTAGCTATTAGCCTGTTGGTAATTTTCATTATCTTTCTTCATATAACACGTTACTAATTACAGGGTATGCTTTTGTTTCAAGGTTTTATTCCATGCCAAATCCAGATACCCGCTCCTGCCTTCCGGTGAAAAAGGTAATCGGGTTCCGAGCCCATCACCCCTACGAATCCACCCTACAGGTTCTAGAAGCATCGAGGAGATCTTTGTTCTATTACAATTCTCTTATAATAAATAAGTACATTATTCTTGTACCAAATTCCTGTATTGGTTGAGTAAGGGTTCAACCCTATTTTTTCTTTGTGTTATATTGAAACTCGGTATTTGACAAAGGGACATAGTCCGCGCCGGTTTTGGACTTGTACAAATTAATATATAATGGGTTAAAAACTGAACTCTGTTTTTTATTAGACAATGTCATGACCTCTGTGTAAGGTATCAATATAAATTTTCTTAAGAAGTACTAAAGTCAATATGTATTGTGATTGTCCAGCTACAAAATAAAGATTTAAAAGAGCTTTGTATTCTAATTTCCTAAATTCGTCATTTTTCTTTCTTTTTCTAATCTGGTTCTATAATTTCGATCTCGATTTGTTTAATGTGATACTGTCTAAATTCTAGAAATCCTCAATATTTCGTCAGTTTCGTTAAAATTTCCCTGCATAGTAGTATAGTATTATGTAACAGATCTTTTACGAATGTGCTGGTGCAAATTCACATTTCCTGGATTCAATCTCCCTTGTGGTATTTTATAACTATATGTAGGTAGACTTGTTAATTTACTACCTAATTATTCTGGATTTTGTCCCGACTTCAAGACATAAGGCTGTATGTAAATGCATGAGTATAAATAATTGTAGTGGTTAGATATGTACATGTATATAACTGCAAACATATAAATAACTTATTGTTCCTACCGGGAAATGACTATGTGCCTAGAAAGTGGATGCATAAATACAAGTTTTGATTTCTCTTTTGAAGGAAATAGCTCTTTGCACATTCATAGGCGATCTATTATATAGGAAATAATTTATTTGTTTCAAGTACAGTACATAACTGGTAGAGGTTCTCATTACCGGTTGAACAATGTTCTTTAATACAGATGAAAGGCTCAATAATTAAATTTCGTACTTAACCAGGATGTAATTACAATTTTGATCGATACCTACAGTTAAACCTGTAAAGTATGTCCTACAATTCAGCCCATTTATGATAGAACCATTTTCTTGTATAAGTTATTTTATTCACCCAAATTTATACTATTGTATTCTATCAAACAATAATTCTATTAACATTGAACAAAGTAGGGGTAATTAGACATATCTGAATAAAGTCGCTGAAACGACGAATGGAACAACCATGTTCCTCCCAACCATAGAACAGGGTAGCCAAATCACTTGCCCGGTTCACCCCCTAGCCTGACCGTGAATCCATGAGGGAAAACTTGGAATCTCCTCCTCAACAATGTCTTTTAGTTTTCAACAGACTCCTCTTGCCTCACACTAAACCAGTGGTGTTCATAACAACAAGAAAACTTGTAGTCTCCTTTCCCCGCATACTAGGCAGCATCATGCCTCCTCACATATGTTATTTATCAATCAAATCTTTTCTGCCTAGGCCTTTTTCCCTCCCTTGGGAATTTTTGCAGCTTTCTAAATCTTTGATTTTCAGGATATGTCAATGGTCAAATCCTTGATTTGCCACTTGTAACAATCAACCCAGAGGTAGTTCCAACATGTTCCCCACTCATGGAATAATGGTCAGCTAAATTTAACATGGTTTCCCCATTTGTCCTCCTACAATAAATAAAATAATATGTTGTTTACTTACAAGTGTCATAGTCAAATAGTTAGTCAGGACAGATCAGGTCTCTACCCAACAGTCATAATAATTAATTACAATTTATCAAATTCAAAATTTAGAATTGCCATAAATGGAAAAAAAATTCCAAATTTGAATTTACTAAAAATGGAATAGTTTTCCAACAATTTTTGAATTTCGAAAATACTTTATTTTTGGGGATGTCACACTCCCTGGCCTCAAAATCATGTGCACTTAAGTTTGTTGTGCACGGTACCCTAGAATGTGCACACTTCATCATTTTAGCACACGGTATATGTGTGCACTATACTATGGAAGGTGCATGCAAAATTAAATCAACAACTCACCAGCTTATATGCATTTGTTTTTTACATTTACAATTTGGGGTTCAGCCTAGGGGTATTACAATCTGCTCCCCTTATTTATGCATTGTCCTCAGTGCATTATATACCATGTACCATTCAAATTCTTTAAAAATATCCAAGCTTTAGCTATTGGAATCTTGTTATCCATCTGGTGATCTACTTTCCAGCACCAATTATGGTATTCATACTACAACTGGAAACCAATTTCTCTATTCCATAGAGTTTCTTCAGTAAATAATTCAGCTCATTGTTCCTTATTACATACTTCAATTAAATCTCATTGAAGAAGCAACTGGTTGTATATCCATGACGTTCCACCCATCCTTAGATATCACTATTGATAAACTCTCAGCAGCATACCACCCCCGAGTAGGGGCTATGATTTCATCAAGGCAATGGCTTACCAAGATAACTATGTCCCACAATCAACATCAACATAGTCTAGGCCAAGGTACCAAACCTCAGCAACACTCAAACCAATGGTCTCTCTTCCCCACATGCTTATACAACCCAAGGTAGTATGCCCCTTCACTGTCCAACAGTTCATCGGCTACTCAACTTCCCTTCCAAGGCTCCAGCATAGGTTGAGCAAGAAGTCTCAGAGTATTATGGCTCCAGGAGTCCCAACTGCCCTCAAAGGTCTCCAGGTATCCTTTAGGCCTCATAATGGGGAACCTATCCCCACACTTCTCCCTCCAGGGCTCCATCCTTCTCCAAGGAAACCTAAGGAGAAGTGTACACACACTCAGATCCACTAGGGATCCACAGGGTAAGATTTTTTGTTTTCAATCAACATATTTCCCTAAGATACTCTTTGTAATCAACATTCCAACTTTAATCAATATCATCTCATCTGCATCACACACATGCAGTTATCACGAGAGAACATAAAACAATTCATTTAGGAACTCAAACTTAGTTCAAAAGAGAATTCAACTTTTCCCCAAAACATGAAATTTTATTTCATAATTCTTCTTGGTTGTTTCCATATTAGGAATGTAGCCTTCCTTTTGGTTTTCCATAGGCACCAAACTGCATACCATTTTTCCTGCAATGCTTCATCTTGCATACAACAAACAACTTGTCAGTATTTCATGTACATCATAATTCAATTGCAACATGTACAAAAACCTTATGCGGTGATCTTAGAATTTCTTATACCTAACAATTCAATCAAAATTACAAAACAATTTAACAAAATAGAGTGAATCATCATTCTATGCATATGCATGTTCATAATTAATAGCAGTAAGTTTATTGTTTCAATTTTCTAAACATAAAATTTTTTGTAGTCTCTATTATTGTGACTACTTGGCTTGCAACCTTCATGTTGTAATGTTTAACAGTTCCTAAAATGTTCTCAACTTCATGAGTTAGCAACATTTCAACCATTAGTATAATTATTTCCATGCAAAAACATATATACATGCACTCACAAAATGCATTCAGTGAAATTCATTTTATTATACAATTTCATCATGTATGGTTGCAACTCTGCCACTTACTAGGCATGAGTGCAACTCTCAATGCCTATTTATTCAATGCACCCTTGCATTGATTTTCATAATGATATTTATCTAATTCATCTATCTCACCATCCATAAATTGGAAATCTAGCCAATGTCTTGACACATCTCCACACACTTCCCATTGTCTTCACAATTACTTGGATGACTTCCTTTTCGACCTGAACACTACACCAAGAATACAATTTTGTGGTGTTTATTAGAGTTAGAAAAAAAGGTTGCAGTCCAAGTTTTATTTAAAGGTAGGAAGCTCATTGGGTATTTGTGTGGTACGTAACCTTTCTATAACCATACCTTGTCATATCCAACCATGTCCTAATCTCATACATGACTAGCTTTCTAGCATCATTCCTATAAAAATTTCTTATCTTTTGTTTCTTTGGTTCTTACCTAATAACCAAATTAACACGGAATAATACTATGTCAGTGTGTGCATTCAGAAGATTAAAATCTTTGATAACCATAACAAGCCTCCATCATTTACCACATCTAGTGGTAACTTATTCTTGTTAATGCACTTAAACAATACCATACTGTGTATTATAAAAATTCAATTTGGAAATTATGTAACACAAATTCTCCCCATCATTATGTAACCATACAGTAAATTATGTAACCATACAGTAATTGCATCAACTTATTTCTCCCCGTATCACCTTTCCTTGTTTATCCCAGAAATATTCAATTCCTCCGGATTCTTGAATCTTCATGTTCTCTTCACTGTAACCATTGTGCATGATTATTTCCGATCTGAGTACTTTCTAGCCAAATCACTCTTGTATGCCTTTTTTTTTTCCGTCCAAATACTAAACTTATATTAACCTTCAGATTTTATTTACTTCCTCGATCCATCTATCCCAACTCATACTTGGATGAATTATAATCCCAATGATGTTGTCTTATATACTTTGGATCTTCAACATCCATTTATTTTTCGGACTGAACTACTTCAATTCTTTCTAGAATGAATACTTTAGTATTGAGTTTTCTTCCACCCTTCTCCACTACTTTCCAACTAGCCTCAAACTTGGCTTGCATAGCCAATCTCTTATCACATTGTAAGGATGCACATATTCCTCCTACTCTAGTTGCATAGAATTAATTAAAAGTACTTAATATGATTTTTAATTTACCATCATAATTTCAAGGAATACTTCCACCCCCTGGAAATGTCACTCATGGCTCTATGCCACTTGAGATGGATTCTTCTCAGGTACCATCTCTTTTGCATTCAAAACCATGCATAGAACCATTTTCTTCTTCATGGTTCTTTACTGACTCTCTACAGAGATTCATTTCACTTTTAAGTCTTTCTTGGCCTTGACATCTCCATGCTATTGTGAAAATATATTCAATACCTTTGGAATGCATCAATAATCTCTACTAATATTCTTTCTTTCCCATTATCTCGATATCTACCTCATGATTTCTTCTTCCATTATGATGATATTAATTTTCAGCATTCCACTATTATTCGGATCCCTCTGATCCAACTCCTACATGACCCAATATAATTTCTAGTCATGTTTTATGACTAACCTTGGATAGTTAACACCAACTTCCTTCTTGACATACTTGATTTATCCCTTCCTTATCTGATCATATGAACACTTGGATTTGCTTGTTGGCGATTACTTTCCCCTATCTTGGACGCATGCATAATACTGACGCGTAGTGTGCATATGCATAATAAGGTGCACAAGCATAATAATGGTGTGCATGGTGTGCACAATATTAGCAAAGCGTAGAGGAATTTTGTTGGTGTGCATGCAATATGAGTATATGTTTTCGCGCGACAGTTTAGTTAATGGTGCACGCGGAGTACTGGTGCACAGTGGGGGTGTAGTAAACTTTGGCATGGTGCAGCGCATAAAATAAAATGTGCATGGAATATTAGCGCGCGATACAAAAATGGCGCGCAACACAAAAAAAGAAAATTGTGCAACAGGTAACAATGCAAGAACCAAAATTTTGCGTGGTAGATATTGTTGCGCGACACAAAAGTACTGCGCACCAGTTATTGGCACGACAAAGAAGTGATGCACAATGGTTATAGGTGCACGGAGTATGAATTACCTTGTGGTGGTGTTGCGCATGCTAAATATGAGTGTACATGTTGATATTTTTGTGCATGCGAAGTCATTTTGATGGTGAACAATAGAAGAAAACCAACAAATTTTCGTGACATTTTATATTGTTTGAATGTCATCTTTTTGCAGCGCGTTTTTGAGGCCCTTAACAGCGTTTTTAGCTACTCAAAAACCAAGAGAATAGAGTGTACCAAGGTATATTTTGTCTTTTTCGCTCAAATAAGAGAGCCCAGAGAGAGGTTTTTAATGGCGTAAATCATTCGTCAAACAGAGCGTTTATGAGAAAGTTACGGGACAAACCATGGAGGGTAAATTTTAAGACCCAACTAACTTCGAAGAGCCATAACTTTTTGCTCTGGAATCAGATTGAGACACAAAAGAAGTCAATGGAAAGATATTGAACAATAGAAGATATTCCTAGAGCTGAATTAAATTTATGGGCATGTTAAAAGTATTTAAGATGGAAAATAAGGTACATGTATCATTCCAAACCAAAAACATGAATTGGCCTAGAACTTTAGAAGGCTGTAACTAGCAGCCCAGAACCTAGAAAGAGGTCAAACTTGGACAGTCTGTCCAAAATATGTCTATGAAGAAACTCATTTGAGTTCCTACGAAAAATATAATAGAGTAGGTGAAAAAATGCATAATTGTAGCACAGAGTTGAGCCAAGTTGAAGTGTGAACAGAAAAATTAATGGGCAATTTTCAAATAACCATAACTTTCTGCTCAAGAATCATAATTGAGCATGGGAGTGGGCGTTGGAAAGGTGTTGGATAGTAGAATATAAATATTCACCCAAAAAATTGATCTAGGCATTCAATTTTTTAGGAAATCAAAAGAAATAATTCTGATATATTATTGAACCATAATGGTTCATATTTTTCATGAAATTGTTGAGTCAGTTAACCTGACAAAGTTTTGTTGGTTGCACATTTTGCAGAGTTACAACAAATAGATCAGATTAGGATCAGTACAGAGTCCAAAGTAATGAAAGATGCACAAGGGAATAACATCCAGGAAGATGATATCAAAGGGATGGATGTCCATTTGGGCATTGAAGGAACAAACTCCAATGGACATGGACAAGCAAGGGATGAAAACACGAATATGGTAGAGAGCATTAAACATTTACAGAAGGATGTCCAAATCCATACAGATGATACTGAAAGGATTATGAGAGCCAAGGAGCAGCAAGAAGACTTCAACATGAATTTAATGTAGAGCTTGAACATAATAGAAAATAAATTGGATAAGGAGAGTGAACATGGTTGTTGGGCATGAGAAAGTATTTTCAATTGCATAATTATTCATCTCATGAAAAAGGAAGAATTTTCATCTATCAACTCAAGGGAAAGGCATCCATGTGGTGGGATCATCTTGTGCAGGTGCTACACATTAAAGAAAAAAGTGTTACTTGGAGGGAATTCAAGAAGTATTTTGAGAATAAATACTTGACTAAAAGATAATATGACAAGAAAATGAAAGACTTATTTGAACTCAAGCTTGGGAGTATGACCATAGATGAATATGAAAGAAGGTTTTTAGAACTATTGAAGTATGTTTCTTTCATCAAGGATGAGGCAGTTAAGATTCATAGGTATTTGAGTGGATTTCCATCATTCATAAGTGAAAAAATATAGTATGATGATCCCAATACATTGGAGGAGACCATAAGGCGAGATAAATGCCTATATGATCAGCAAAAATCAAGGCCAACTTTCCAAAAATATTGGGAAGACAAAAAGACATTCAAGATGGATCATAGGAAGAAGGGGACTAAGCCACCATTCTTCAGAAATAATCCTCAGGGACAACCAACTTCTAGACAACCTACAACGATTGAGACAGGGGGTCAAAGTCCAAGGCAACCACCTATTCAATGTTGAGGTTGTAAAGGAGATCATATGTTCAAGGATTGTCCTCGCAGAGGTGAAAAAGTGAGGACTATTCACAATGTACAACAAGATGAAATAGTGGAGGACATGGGAAGAAATGTACCAAGGATCTATGCATCCCTAGAAAACAAGAAAGTAGAGTATCAGTCACATATGATTGAAGTGGAAGGTATTATCAACAACCAAACCATTGCTATTTTAATTGATTTGGAAGCTAGTCATAGTTATATAGATCCTAAGAAGGTGGAAAGTTTGCATTTGCCAAGAAGCAAGCATGGAAAATCTTGGTTGGTGCAATTGGATACTAAAGCTAAAAGAAAAGTTAATGAGATGGTTAAGTCATGTCTTATGGACATGAATGGACTAAACACCAGGGAAGATTTGAACATCTTGCCTTTAGGTTCCTATGACTTTCTAATTGGGATGGATTGGTTGGACCAACATCGTGATATCCTAGACTGTCATAACAAGGCATTTACTTTCTTGGATGAGGAAGGGAACCTAAGGAAAGTGCAGGGAATTCCCAGGGCAGTAACCATCAGAGAAATTTCATCATTGTAGCTAAAGAAATGTTACAGAAAAGGGTGTCAAATATTTGAAGCACATATGGAAGAGAAACCTAAAGATAAGGTATCAAATATTAAATATTATGCAGTCCTAAAAGAGTTTGAAGATGTGTTTAAGAAAATACTGAGATTACCCCCTAAAAGAGACATTGATTTATCCATAGACTTGATGCCTGGAGCAACTCCAGTATCCACGACTCCATACAAGATGAGTACACTAGAAATAAAGGAATTGCAAATGCAATTGGAAGAGCTCTTGAAGAAAGGGTATAGACGCCCAAGTGTGTTACCTTGGGGTACCCCAGTTTTATTTGTGAAGAAAAATGATGGGACATTGAGACTTTGCATTGACTTTAGGTAGTTGAACAAGGTAACTGTGAAGAATAGGTATCATTTTCCAAGGATTGATGACCTCTTTGATCAGTTAATAGATGCAAAAATATTCTCCAAGATTGATCTTAGGTCTAGTTATCATCAAGTAAGAATTAAGGAAGAAGACATCAGTAAGACTGATTTCAGAACAAGGTATGGTCATTATGCGTTCACAGTGGTTCCCTTTGGATTACCAAATGCACCAGCTGTCTTCATGTGTTTAATGAATGGTATTTTCATAGAATATTTGGATAAATTTGTTATTGTATTTCTAGATGACATTATTATATATTCTAAATCAGAGGAAGAGCACAAACAACACTTGAGGATGGTATTACAAGTATTAAGGGAGCATCAATTGTATGCCAAATTGAGCAAGTGTTCATTTCATCAGAAGCAAATTCATTATTTGGGGCATATAATTTCAGAGGATGGGATAGAAATGGATCTTGAGAAGATAGAATTCATTGGAGAATGGTCAACGCCAAAGAATGTGACAGAGGTTAGATAATTCATGGGCCTTGCAGGATACTATAGGATATTTATTGAAGGATTCTCAAATATTTCACACCCAATCACTTCCTTGCAAAAGAAGGGTGTGAATTTTCAGTGGACATTAGATTGTGAAAAAAGTTTCCAACACTTGAAACAATTATTAACAAGTGTTCTAATACTAAGGATTGCAGACCCAAATGAAGACTTCATTGTATGCACAGATGCATGTAAAGAAGGACTTGGTGGAGTCCTCAGTCAAAATGGGTTTGTTATATGTTATGAATCAAGGAAATTGAAGGAGCATGAAAGACACTATGTCACTCATGATTTGGAGTTGGAAGCCATAGTGCATGCCTTGAGGAAATGGAGACATTACCTCATGGGGAAAAGGTTTGAGATGAGAACATACCATAATGGTCTAAAATATTTATTTGATCAACCAACTCTAAATTCTAGGCAAAGAATATGGTTAGAATTTCTCAGTGAATATGACTTTGATATAAAGCATATCAAGGGAAAAGAGAACAAAGTGTTTGATGCACTCAGCAGAAGAGTGCATGAATTTCATGCTACAACCATTAGCATGTACCATTTAGATTTGAAACACAGAATTTTAGAGGATGAAAATTTAGATTTGGAATACAAGGAATTAGTGGAAAAATTACAGCAAGGTAAATTGCAGTAGAAAATTGAAGAATATAAGCTAGATAATGATGAACTTATGAAGTATAGGGGAATAATATATGTACCAAATTCTCATGAATTGAAAAATATGATATTGAGAGAAACAAGTAATGTACCTTATGTTGGCCACCCAGGTTATCAGAAAACTATTGCAGTTGTCAAAAGCCAATATTATTGGCCACGAATGAAGAAAGAAGTTGTTGATTTTATTTCCAAATGTTTGGAATGTCAAAAGGTAAAGGCTGAACATAGACACCCAGTTGGGTTGCTACAACCATTACCCATTCCTGAGTGGAAATGGGAAGTTGTAACCATGGATTTTATCACCAAACTACCTAGAACAAACAAGCAACATGATTCTATCATGGTAGTGGCAGATAAACTTACTAAAGATGCTCATTTTATTCCAGTAAAATTCACTCACAAGGCAGCCAACATTGTTGATATTTATATGAGAGAAATTGTTCGATTACATGGTATACCCAAGACAATTGTGTCTGACAGAGATCCAAAATTTACCTCAAATTTTTGGATGGGATTATCTAATGGATTTGGAAAAAAAATGAATTTTAATACAGCTTATCATCCAGAATCAAATGGACAAATAGAGAAGGTGAATCAAGTGACTGAGGATATGTTGAGGATGTATGTGATGGATAAACCATCAAAATGGGAATACTACCTGCACTAAGTAGAGTTTGCTTATAACAATGGGTACCAAACATCTCTAAAGACGAGCCCATTTGAGGCACTTTATAGCACAAAGTGCAACATGCCAGTAAGCTGGGATATCCCAACAGATAGAGCAGTGGTTGGGTGAGATTTACTCAAGGAAATGGAGGAGAAAATGTTAAAAATAAAACAAAATTTAAAGGTTTCCCGAAACAGGAAGAAAAGCTATGCTGATAAGGGAAGAACTCATAGGGAATTTAAAGTGGGATACCATGTATTTTTGAAAGTGAAAGCCAATAGAAGTTCCATGAAGTTGGAAAATTGTTCAAAGTTGACAGATCGCTATTGTGGGTCGTTTGAAATCCTAGAGAGGATTGGTCCAGTAACTTATATGATTGCATTGCCTACATCTATGTTTGTTCATAATGTATTCCATGTATCATTGCTCAAGAAATATATACCTGATGTTAATCATTTTATTGATTGGAATGTGATTTGAGTGGAGCAACAAGGCGTTTTTCAAGTGCATCTAGCACACATTATGGACCGAAAAATCAAACAGCTCTGGAATCAAGTCATAGGGCTTGTAAAGGTATAATGGACCTAGTATGGTCCTGAGAACACTACTTGGGAGCATGAGGATGTAATGCAAGCAGGATACCCGCATCTTTTTGAGGATTTTTGAAAATTTTGTTGTATATGTGCACATAATGCACTGAGGACAATGCATAAATAAGGGGAGGGGATTGTAATACCCCTAGGTCTAGCCCAATTGTAAATGTAAAATGCAAATGTACTTAAGCTGGTGAGTTGTTTGATATCATTTTTGTATCCACCTTTCATGGCATAGTGCGCGCATGTACTATGTGCTAAAATGACGAAGTGTTCACATTCCAGGATACCACATGTAGCAACTTAAGCATGTGTGATTTTAAGTCCAGGGAGTCTTTGTGTATATGTTGTGTTTTATAGGCTGGTGAGGGAGTTATTATAAGCTAGGAGGACTATGTTTTGAATTAGGCCAGAGAGCCTAGATGCTAAAGGCCAATGCACCTATTTTTGTATATGTCTTATCATTAATATAAAATACATCGTTGCATGCAGATCGACCACAATAAAAGAGTATGGGTGACTAAACTCCACTAGTTAAAGAAAGGGGGGGGGGAATAAAAGTTAAGGAAGAGGGATAAGATAGGGAGCTTAAGCCCAAAAGGAATATTATATTAATATTCCTTAAACTATAAAGTATTGATAATTATTTTATCCTAAGTTCTAAGAATGGAGACAAGTGGGCCAAAGTAGCTCCCAACATGACAAGTGTCAAGTTGGGAACATGTATACATATAGTTTGGACTTAGTTCATTTTCCCATCATTCAGTCATCCATTCAATCATTCCATGATCATTCACTCACTCAGGCAGTTGTCCTCGATACCTTCCTATCACTGTACCTGAACCTGTATATGTACACATACCTATTTGTGTACCTAGTTAGCTTGGGAGATGGACTGAAGAAGCGGGTTGTTAGGCTCGTGGGATATTGAAGAGGCGGGTTGTCATTCCCATGAGCAATCTCTCAAATTGGGAGAATTGCTAGGAATTGATTTCCAAAGGTGATAAACTGCAACTATAGGGCTTTGAGACTTCTTGTCTGTCCTATTGTTGAAGCCCGGAAAGGAAGTGGGACATCTGAAGGAATATTGAGCAGAGAAGGGACACACTTCCTAGGGTGGTACAAGCATGTGGAGAATCATGGATTGTAGGATGTTAGTTTGCGTTGGCACCTGTGACGGAGTCTTTCCTATTGTCTATGATAAATCATCCTGGTTAGGAATCCCTTTACACGGGTGGCGTTTAGTCTCATCTCGGGGGTGACCCACTGCTGAGAGTGATGAGCAGTGTGGTCTAAGGCTGGGAGGTTCATGGAAGGTCTGCACGGAGTTGGTGATATTCTTACCAAGATAAGTGTCAATTGTGTGATAAATTACATGTTGCATTATTATTTACGTGTTTATTTTTATGGGTTTATCCTATGTGTGGTTTAAAACCATCTTTATATTTATGGGTATTTCCTGTATATGTTGCATGTACATGTTTACTGTTATTTCAGTATGAATCTATGCATTTACAGAATGTATTTGTCTATTTTCGTCTTATATATAAATTTTCGCAAGAGTTCTGTGTGTATATGTTTTAGTTGCATGCAGTTCGAAAAATTTATGTGGCATAGGTCAATTGGAGGCTAGGTATGTTACGCTATCAGAGAATGAAAGTGTTTTCTGGAGTAGCATGGCCCGACCTAGGTGGCCTGGGATGTTACAACATGTCCCACCCCAGTACTACTCTAGCCTGAGCGTTCTTAACTACGGAGTTCTAATTAGATCTGGTGCATTAACACTATGTTGTATACATGTGGGGAATGATGGATTGTATGATGTTAGTTTGAATTGGCACTTGGGAGGGAGTCTTTCTTGTTGTCTATGATACATCATCCTTGTTAGGAAATTCCTTTACCTGGGTGGAGTTTAGTCCAAACTCAGGGGTGACCCACTGCTGAGAGTGATGAGCAGTGTGGTCTAAGAACCGGAGGTTCGTGGAAGGTCTACATGTAGTTGGTGATATTTTTCCCAAGATAAATGTCAATTGTTGATAAATTACATGCTCCATTATTATTTATGTGTTTATTTTTATGGGTTTATCCTATGTGTGGTTTAAAACTGTCTTTATATTTATGGGTATTTCCTATCTATGTTGCATGTACATGTTTACTGTTATTTCAATATGAATCTGTGCATTTATAGAATGTATTTTTCTATTTATGTTTTATATATAAATTTTCGCAAGACTTTTGTGTGTATATGTTTTAGTTGCATGCAGTTCTAAAAATTTATGTGGCATAGCTCAGTTGGATGTTGACTATGTTACAATATGGTATCAAAGAATGAAAGTGTTTTCTGGAGTAGCATGGCCCATCTTGGGTGGCCGAGAATGTTACAACATGGTCCATGCTACTCCAGAAAATGTTTTCATTCTCTGATACCATATTGTAGCATCCCCAACATCCAATTGAGCTATGCCACATGAAATTTTTGAACTACATGCAATTAAAACATATACACACATAACTCTTACGAAACTTTATATATAAACGTAAACAGACAAATGTATTTTGTAAATGCACAGATTCATATTGAAATAACAATAATCATATACATGCAACATATATAGGAAATACCATAAATATAAAAACAGATATAAACCATTCATAGGATAAACCCATAAAAATAAACACGTAAATAATAATGCACCATGCAATTTATCACACAATTGNATGGTAAGAATATCACCAACTATGTGCAGACATTCCACGAACCTCCCAGCCTTATACCACATTGCTCATCACTTTCAAAAGTGGGTCACGCCCGAGTTGGGACTAAACTCCACTCGGGTAAAGGGATTCTTAACCAGGATGATATATCATAGACAATAGGAAAGACTCTGCCACATGTGCCAACTCAAACTAACAGCCTACAGTCCCTCATTCCCCACATGTTTGTTCCACTCAAGGAAGTGTTCCCCTTCTCTTCTCAACATTCCTTTGGTTGCCCCACTTTCTTTCCAGTCTTTAGCAATAGGATGGACAAGAAGTCTCAGAGCCTTGTAGCTACAATTTCGTCTCCCAAGATAACCAGGTACACAAACAGGTATGGGTATGGATACAGGTTTAGGTACAGTGATAGGAAGGTATGGAGGACAACTGACTGAGTGAGTGAATGATCATGGAATGATTGAATGGATTATTGAATGATCCCCAAAATTAACTAAGTCGAAACATACATATTGTAACATCCCCAACGTCCAACTCGGCTATGCCACATAAAAAAAATCGAACTGTATGCAAATTAAATCATATACACACAGGAACTCTTATGGAACTTTATATATAAAAATTAAAATAGATAAATACATTATGTAAATGCACAGATTCATACGGAAATATAAGTAAACATATACATGCAGCATAGACAGGAAATGCCCATAAATATAACACATAAATAATAATGGAGCATATAAATTAACGCACAATTGACACTTATCTTTGTAAGAATATCACCAATTGCATGCATACCTTCAACGAACCTCCCAGCCTTAGACCACACTGCTCATAACTCTCAACAGTGGGTCACCCCCAAGATGGGACTAAACTCCACTAGTTAGGGAAAGGGGGGGGCTAAAAGTTAAGGAAAAGGGGCTAAGCTAGGGATCTTAAGCCAAAAAATAATATTATATTAATATTCCTTAAAGTATAAGGTATGGATAATTATTTTATCCTAAGTTCTAAGGATGGGGACAAGTGGGCCAAAGTAGCTCTTAACATGACAAGTGTCAAGTTGGGAACATGCATACATATAGTTTAGACTTAGTTCATTTTTCCATTCCTTCCATTATTCAGTGAATCATTTCATCATTCACGCACTCAGTTAGTTGTTCTCTAACCTTCCTATCACTGTACCTAAACCTGTATCCGTCCCCATACCTGTTTGTGTACCTGGTTAGCTTGGGAGCTGGACTAAAAAAGCAGGTTGTCAGGCCCGTGGGATATTGAATAGGTGGATTGTCAAGCCCGTGAACAATTTCTCTCTAGGTGAGAGAATTGTTGGGAATTGATTTCCTAGAGGTGTTAAACTACAACTATGTGGCTGTGAGACTTCCTGTCTGGCCTGTTGTTAAAGCCCTAGAAGGGAAGTGGTGCAGTCGAGAGACTGTTGAGCAGAGAAGGGGCACACTTCCTAGGGTGGGACGGGCATGTGGGGAATGAGGGATTGTAAGCTGTTAGTTTGAGTTGGCACCTGTGACGGAGTGTTTCCTGTTGTCTGAGACACATCTAGGACCCCTTTACCCAGGTGGAGTTTAGTCTCAGCTCGGGGGTGACCCACTTTTGAGAGTGATGAATAATGTGTTCTAAGGCTGAGAGGTTCGTGGAAGATCTTCACGTAGTTGGTGATATTCTTACCAAGATAAGTGTTAATTGTGTGTTAATTTATATGATGTATTATTATTTATGTGTTATATTTATGGGCATTTCATGTCTATGTTGCATGTATATGTTTACTGTTATTTCTGTATGAAGTTGTGCATTTACATCATGTATTTGTCTATTTTAAGTTTTATATATATAGTTCTACAAAAGTTTTTGTATGTATATTTGAGTTTAAAATTTCATCAACTTCTCTATATAAAATCTCATACACCAATTTAATTTACTTGACCATAATTTTAAATAAATTATTATTTATTTATTTATTTATAAAAAAATTACTTATACCACATCTACATCTCATTTAAATTCAATTATTCCAACCTATTATATGACATCTTAGAATCCTTCGCAAATTTACATTTATCGCCTACACACAGTACACATAGGTATGAGAATAATATACACTAAACTAATTTGAAGTGGTAATATCTCCTTTAAGAATATCTATATGAAGTGGCATTAATCTTAATAAAACGTGTGCTACCTTCACAAATGTTACATTAAACTAAATGCAAATTTTTTTAGATTTCTTAAAAGTTTAAAAGAAAAAAAATATTGATATATCTTCATGTAAGGAATTTTTAGTGCAACAATTGTATTTTCAATCATATATTTAGTTTAATTATTTTTCATCTAAAAATTTTATATTGTTTCATAAATTATATCATTATTATTTTGGGTATTGTTTAGTTATTTTAGGAAATTTTCAAAATTTATTACAAGAGTTTTTATTTTTTGTTATTCAAAATCCATTTTTAAATGCATAAATGGATTCAATTTATTGAAAAATCCCTGAAACACTCAAATTATACAGAAATAATAATAATCACTCAAATCTAAGAATCTAATATTTTATCTTCTTCTAAAAATATCACAAACAATAGACAAAGATGTCACTTCTGAAAATTAAACCTTAATAATAAAGAAAACAAACAATCTACCCCACCAATTGAACTATTAATCTTAAACTACTTACAATTCACCCAATCACCCAACAACTTGAACTATGAACCTTGTACTACGTAATAACCTACTTACAAAGTATAACCCTGCACCTTAAAAGACAATCCTTTGTCCCTATGAGGCGGTAGTAAAGGATAAAAAATTGCTTGTTCTTGAAACTATTCTTGACTTACCTTCCACTCGAAGATATACATGGCAAAGGATAAGCTCCAAAATTGCCGTTACAACTATGCCTAGCGGAGTGACGATCGCCACGAATACAGGCCCTCTTTTGCTTATACACCAAGATTGCGCATACATCCCCAATGCTGAACACATTATTCACTGATTTCTTCCCAAACCCCTTAATCGATCAAAACGGACTCGTATCTTCATCACCCTGCCATACGAAGCCTGCTTCTTCTAATTCTTCGCTTCTCCATTATGTACGTTCTGAGTCGATCTCTCCAGAGCCTCACGCGGTGGAGCCGGTTTTAAATATTACACCTATTTCATCCTGCGCGTCATCGCTTCAGCTAACCTATCCTTTGCCCGTTCACGTGGAAGAGCCCACCCCTGTAGCTACTCCCTCCTGTTCGTCCTTGCTCTCATATCACAACCCTGTAGCTTCGCTTAACCCTTCTCTTTCACTGACACCGAGTAAGACGACCTCTCTTTTTTTTTTTAATCTGTCGGCAACCGTGTCCGATCCCAACAACGATCATTGTATCAATCCATGCGTTTTATCCGCAAACCGTAATTACGATCAAGATATCAATCGGTGCGTTTTACCCAGAAACCCTAATTTGGATCAGAATTATTTTCTCCTGGTTTCTCACGATAACATTTCTATTACTCATTTTTCTTCTCAGAATTCCAGTTCGTTGTTACTATCTGATAATACCACTAAACTAGTTATTTTCGCGTCTCCAATGTTAACCCCAACCCTAATCTTGTTCATAATCAAAGTCCATATTGTGCTTCATTATCCAATTTTAATAGTCTCTCCAACTCTTTCCCTCTTGGGACGACCTTCATAACAATTCCAATAGTAGTCTTTCTCAACCGCTCACACCTTCCCTTCCTTCTTCCATTACTTATTTGTTCACTGTCATAAATGATAACCATAACATCAATGTCCTTAAAGTGTATAAAGGCAGTGCTATAGTTATTATGAATACCTCTCACTATCATTCTAAACTTATAGACTTTTTATCTTTTTACCAGCTTGGTTATCAAACCCATCAAATCATATTCCTTGGAACCTAACATTCAAGAAAGTCTCATTTTTCATAACCCCTAAACCTTGATGATCTATTGGCAACCTAAGTAAAATTCATAAAGAAAAACATTCCTCTTAGACTTATAATAAACACTATAGACACCCCCAAACATGCTCTTGCTCACTTTCTTAATGATAAACTTCAAGCCTTCATCTGTAAAACCTCTTCATTAATTCAAGATTTCTCTGATTTTATTCATAAAACTTAGAATATTCACCTTGATTACAAAGACATGATGGTCAGCTTTGATGTAAATCATGTTTCAAAATCCCTAACATTGATCTCCAATTTGGTCGACCTTGAAACTCTTAACCTCATCGAAATTTTCCTCTCTTCTACATTTTCCACTTTTAAAGGGGCTTGGTATGAACAAACCGAAGGTATAGGGCATCCTTCTTGATCTCTTTCTTCAATCATCTTAATAGCAATTCTCCACACATCCAATTTACTATGGAAATTCAAAAGGATAACTCTATCCCCTTTTTAGATGTTCTTAACTCTCATTCACCATCATCCAACTCAAAAATTGTCACTCTAAAAACTCTTGATAAGCCATCCACTTCTTCACCCCTCAATTCATAGAGTAAGAAAAATCCCACCTAACCAAGGCCAACAATCCCAAATAAAAAAACTCTTCATCCTCCTCCCCACCTGGTGCTCTCATTTATCTTCCCTATATCCAAGGCACTACCATTAAATTTAAAAAAAAATTGGCTAAGAAAAATAATAAAAAAAGAGTGTTCAACAATAAGTGACTTGTGGGTAGTATCAACTATATGCTCCTTAAGACTGGATTTGAAGGATCTACCATTTTGACCTATGTGAGATTTTTTGCAAGATCAAGAAATTTGGTAATTTGTGGGTTAGATTTATCTTTAGAAGTTATGAATAATTGTTTGAGGGTTTGAACATGGTTTTATTATAAATCCAAACACCTAATTTTTTTTTACCATACTAAAATATTAGTTGAGCCTCCTTATCATTATTCTTGTCTCATTCAAGAAACTCTTGAAATTGAAAAACATATAATTTTAATTGCTAAGATGGATACATAATTAACAAAGTTGGCTACAAAATTAGCAATCTTGAAAGTCCATTATCCATCATTTTGATCATTAGACAGTTTTTCTTTAGATTTTATTCGCCTGATTTTCTTACTCTTAACCTATATTTATTTGTTTAACTTCACTTCCTCTTTCTCTCTCCTAATTATCTCTCCTAATTGTTCTTTTCCTTGCAAGCTAATGGTTCTTTTTTTTTCAATTTAGACTCCTCTTACATTTAACTTTGGTATCACTTCCATCTCCTGTCTTCTTTTCAAACTGTTAATTTATTTTCCTTGTTTCCTATTCATTATATTATATATTAATGATCTTGATTCTATATTTTATTTTATTTTTTTCTTCTTAGTAATCCTCTTACCATGATTTGTTAATCTTACACTAAAATTTGTTAATCTTCCACTTTAAATATAAATCTTATTAGTCCTTTCTAACATATTATTCCATTTTTTTTTTCTGATAACATATTATCTTCATTTGTCATTGATGATGGATGGAATGTCCACTCTAAATCTTAGAAATTTCAAAACTTCTTATACAGTATTTATTCAGAAAGTTTATCTAACATTATGACTAACTATAAAAACTTACATACTGATATTTATCTATTTTCATGAATCTAATTCTTGTCATTTATTCCAACTAATAAGTTGAGGTTGATGTTATAGTCAATGGTTAATGTCCTGAAAGTTTTTAATTCAAACATAATTTTGTTCGGGAATGTTCGGATTCTTACAGAGTACACAACTCCCAGGAGCTTAAAATTCCATCATATAGCCCAGATATTAAATTTCTTATGCTCCCATATTACAACAATTAAACCAGACTGTAATGATCCAAAAGGACACGCGAGTGCTCTTAATGATAACTGAGCGTTCAATTTTGCCAAAATTAAATCAGTGGATGGAAGTAAATAGAATCTGCAGTATACGTGAAGATGATGAATATCACCTGAAAACAATAGATGCAGACCAAGTCACGATGCTCTGAAGACCAAGATTGAGCCCAGTACAAGGTTCTTGGGCTTAGAATTCGACTTCATTAGATGGCCTTCAACACCAGGTGATAAAAACTGAAGTACAGAACCCTTGTATAAGGTTTTAACCATTGCACCACCGATGGAGATAACTGTGTCAATAACCTTTGCTTGTCCTCCTAAACTTATGATATTATCTTTCTCAAGTCTAGCATGAAAAGCCAAGTTGAACGAGCATCATAAGTAGATGATGATTGTAGAATCCTATGCATTGAAACTCAATAATCAATAGAATCCCTATGCAGAAACAAAATATTAGAGGTACTACCGTTCCCAAAAGTTTGGTTCACGTGACAATGATATTTATATAACAGTTTCTCCCTTACGAATGTGGGCATTGCAAATGTAAACATTGTTAATAGATTTTGGGTTACCAAACAATCCTTGAATGTAATAATTTTGAGTAATCTATAAAAATGATATTACTTATAACTTTGAAAGAATAAATGGATGTAACGTTCTTTCTACCTTATAATACTATAAATCATAATATAGTATAAGTAACAAGTGAGTAATTTTGAGTAATCTATAAAAATGATATTACTTATAACTTTGAAAGAATAAATGGATGTAACGTTCTTTTTACCTTATAATATTATAATAAAGTTAGTATAAGTAATAAGTGAGTAATTTTGAGTAATCTATAAAAATGATATTATTTATAATTTTGAAAAAAAAAATGGATGTAACGTTCTTTCTACCTTATAATACTATAAATCATAATAAAGTTAGTATAAGTAACAAGTGAGTATTAGCTGTTAAGATGAATTTACACTCTTTGTATTTCATATAAGGAAGATATGTAATTCCTTTCCATTTAACATGGAATTGATAATTGACATTTAGAAAAATAATAATAAAAGAAAAATGTTTCAATATTAATAAAAAAAAAATGGTTTCCATGTTTATTATAATTATAATATTTCAATATTTATATATATAGTAATTGAAATTAAAAAGTTTCTTATAGTTAAAACACCTTAATGATGTGGTGAATATTCTTTCAGTATTCAACATATAATTGACGCATGGTGTATATATATATATCTCTTAAGTCATGATCTATTATTGACAAAGAGGGATCAAATCAAAAGTGAAAATTGTTGTGGATTGCATCTCTCTATGAGCATGATAGATAGGAAACTAAGATGGATCTAAGTTGGTTATCTATTAACTAATTATAAATATGAATAAAAATAAAAAAATATATGTATACATATAAAAGAGAGGCTTAATGGTTTTATATAAGGGAAGAGGTTAATGGTCCAAGACCCCAAGGAATCTAGCAAGAGTGGAAATCGGTCCCCTACCAACCACTGATGAGTAATTTCAAATGACATCAATTTTCTTGAATAATAGTGATGATTGTTGACAATATAAATTGACAACTGAAATAATATGTTTTAACACAATTTCTAAAAAAATATAAAAGAAAAAAAAAAAAATTTATGCATATTAAATACTTATAAATTTGATATATACTTACAATGTAAAAACTATTATCTATGAAAAAAAAGATAGCATATTTACACACAAATAGAATGTTATAAATATGATATAGAAATAATGTTATAATATAAATATGTGAAAAAATAAAAAAACAAAGTATTATATTTCCACAATATATTATTACAATGCAAATATAATTATTTTAACAATAATAAAAATTACCTTTTTACATATTTAAATTTCATTAAATTATGAATTTTAAGTTATAGAAAATTGAGATAAATTATAATCAACTTAAGTTTATTCTAAATAATTTTAAAAATTACATTTAAAAAAAATTAATTTCTAATTTAAATTACTTAATATTAAATGAAATTTTAAAACACATTCCATAGTATTTATATTAATATTATTATTTTATAAACTCCAAAATACATATTTTGAAGCCATGTATATAGAGATAACGTTTTTCCCAAAAACTTGTCAATATAGCAAAATCACCTACCATGTCACAAAATCACCTACTATGTCACATATAAGTTTGAGATATCTACTTTTCCAATTACTTAGTAAATCATCACACTTATTTTTTTCATATGCCACATTGTATTTTAAAATAATAATAATAATAAATTTATTATTTTAAAATTGAATATTTAAAATTATAATCTTTAATGTTAAAAAATATTATATAATAATTTTATTGTTTTAAAATTAAATATTTAAAATTAAATGTAATAATAATAATTTTATTGTTTTGAAATTAGATATTTAAAATTAAATGATATATTTAAAGTAAACATCCATGGATGCTTTGTTGGAAATAGGTGACATATTGAAGGGATTGTGCCATGGTTGTTAAACAATTTTAGCTAATGGATGGATAAATATTTAATTTTTCATTTTCTAATTTTCTTTTTAAGTTTTCCATTTCTTGTGATATAATATAATGATGGATGAAAAAATAATGCTAAGTGTTGATTCATTGTTATGTTTTTAAATGTTAGCAAGAGACTATTGAATTTTCTTTTTTGGTTTTCTATTTCTTATGATATAATATAATGATGGATGAAAGAATAATGCTAAGTGTTGAATCATTTTTATATTTTTGGATGTTAGCAAGAGACTATTGAAGGGATTGTGTTATGTTTCTTAAACAATTTCAATTAATAGATGGATGAATATTTAATTTATATTTAATTGTCTATATTTTAATTTTCAATACTTATTTAGGGATTTATTTATTTTGATATAATATGATGATGATGATGATGATGATGATGATGATTAACGTCCACTAATACCTAATTGGTCTATCAGACCTTAAGAGGGTAAGTGATTACTTGTGATTCTTTAGAATTTTTTTTCTGTGCTCGAAAAGCATTAAGAGAAGCTTTCCAAGATCACCATACTTTTGTTGAATTAAAAGGTTAGGAAGGTTGGTAGTGTGATCAATATTTTGAAAATAAGATCTAATATGGGTATAGGCTAGACAATCTAAGAGAAAGTGTTTTTCATCTTCAACCTTCTTAGTGTCACAAAGGTGACACACTCTTTCATCCCATGGCGTTATAAAAATTGACCAACGCCCAGTTTCACTATGGAGCTCGTGAGAATTTGTTCTTATCTTAGCAATGCTTATTTTTTTCTTTGCACTTGGCAAAACAGATAGATAATTTTGATCTTCTAGATTATGGTT
>JASDQU010374836.1:58768-81295 GCA_032191745.1 Picea mariana | reverse complement strand
CCATGCTGGGGGGCATTCCTCATTCTCCCATGAAACCCCCTCCAAGCAATGAGGCCATCCTTTTTTATTGGGGTGTGCTAATTGGACCTCGTCTTCCCTCTCACATTCCTTTCCATATTACAGTACAGGTTTGTGGTCAGGACATTCCTCAAACATTTATAGATGAAGGTGCCTCCATTAGTATTTTTTCCTCTGTTGCTTGGCATGCTTTGTGTTGTCTTCAACTTGCGCCGGTCACACAGAATCTATTATATTTTAACAGAAGAACTAGTCAATCTTTATGGACCCTTCCTCAGTTTCTGGTAACTTTGGGAGGGAAAATTGTCTTTATTGATGTCATGGTAGTCCGAGACCCCTTGGATTTCACTTTAATCCTTGGGCGATATTATGTCTATTCCATGAAATTTGTTGTTTCCACTCTTTTTCGTGCGATATATTTCCATAACGATGGAAGAATTGTGACTATTAATCAACTTTCCTTCATCGGTCCTGACTGGATTACCTCCCTGAATGGTTCTTATATGACGACAGTATCGCCCCCGCCACATGTCAATTATGTGGTGTTGTCTCCCATGACTTCGACTCCCGATTATTTGGATCTGGTAGTTGACATGGTGATCTCTTTGGTAGGTCTATTGGAGCCTGATCTCCTTACCCCTATCGCGACCCTCAAGATGTGTTCCTTCCAGAGTGATTTTCTTCCATCCAGTGAAGATCTCTTGGAAGCCATGACCAATTTTTGTCCCTTGACATGGTGTTCTTCCATAGTGTTATTCTCTTGGAAGCCATGGTCAAGAAGAGTCCATGAGCATAGTTTCTCTTCTCTCTGGAAATCTCATTAAAAAATGAAACCGAGATCATGAGCATAGTTTTGTCTTCTCTGTAGCAATCTCATTAAAAAATGAAACAGAGGCCTTGAGCATAGTTTTCCTCTCTGTAGAAAGATTGTTAAAAAATGAAACAACAATCTAGAGATCGAACCTAGAGCCCTGAGCATAGTTCTTTTTCTTGTGTCAAGATCATTAAAAAAATGAAACAATCACCTCTTTGAATCTTCATTTCATCCACCCTTATCCTTTTTCTCCATCTAGTAGAGAAATTGGTGACAACCTCAAATTCGGTGAATGAATTGAAGCTTGGAGGGCATGTCTCCAGCCTTTGATGATCATTCTAGAGTTAATCCCCTAGCTTTCAAGCTGGGGGCATACCGAGCTTAGTCTTTGTTCTTCTTCATGCTCATAAATACATGAGAATGCAACTGGGTAAACTTTTATCTCTTTTTCGAACCTGCATGGATAAACAAAAGAGGAACCTTGGAGTCTTCTTTGAGCTCTTTTCAGACTTTGTAAACATGAAAATATTGTCGAGTGATCTTGCTTCCTTTCCCACTCGTTAAAAGGTTTGAAAGGGCATCTTTCGAGTGATAATTTATCTTTTTTTCGGCCTCGCGAGACTAACATTATGAAAAAGGACAACATTGGAGTCGTCTTTAAGTTGTTTTCAAACTTTCTAAATATGAAAAACCATCGATTTTACCTTCTCTGGACTCGTTAAACAATCATACATTGTAGGGCCCATATGGGACCGAACCCTTACTTCTTCTAGTTCGCTAAAAAATGAACAGGGACTTATCGAAGGTGAGTCATATCAAGCATGTGTTACCCTCCTCGATCTTGTTAAATTAAAAAGAGGTACTCGTCTATCTGGATGGGGGAAAAATTGAAAGAAGCAAGCCAAGCAATTTTTTGAGAACACTACCAATAACTCTTACGATCTCCCTTGAACACATCACTTTGTCTTTGCATGCATTTTAATCCACTCAACCTCTGCACTGAGCCAATCCTTTGAGTTTCTTTTACTCCTTTGGGTCACCTGACGAAAGTCACTGTGTCCACTACATTATCTTTTTTTGGTCCATGTCAAGTTTCTATTGTTGTGCCTCAGTGTTCAAGGGAAGTATCTGCCTCGAGAGTCATTCATCAAAAATATCCTATTTCAATACTCGTGTTAGTCCATGTTCATTTTATCTACCAACTACATCCTTGTGTCAGTTTCGTGTCATTTATGGGGGATACAACAAGGCCCTCCTTCGATGAGTCTATTCCTGTCGACTTCAACACATTATCGAAGAGCTAGACTTAGAAACCAGTTAGTACATTGGGACTTTCATGACTTAATGGCGGGCCTCCTCGTGTCTGACAGTGGGTTTACATCATTGACCCCTAATCAGATGATTCCACAGATGTTCGACTTCATCTCATCCATTCAAGTTCATTGGAATGTACTAGAGTACCTTGGGAATCATTGACATCAATTGTGATCTCCCTCGTGCTTGTTAATGGTTTACATCATTGACCGATAATCAAGTGGTTTCTGCCATGTTCGACAGCAGGACATCTATTCACATGGTTAGATTTGTACTACATAGGGATCGGTAAGAAGACCCTGGGTTGAGTTATCACTCTTATGTATACTTTTCCCAGGTTGTGAAGGAGTTATTTTGGACTATGACATATATATTGTTACATAGATCCATTTTGTATTGGCTGTGGATATGTCTTGTCATCTCATAGATTCACTATGTATTATTCATGGCTACAATCAATTCAGGTCATAAGAGTATAGATCCACATTGTATCTGTAGTGGCTATACCATTTGGTCAATATAATTATGGATCCATAGTGTATTTTATGGCGGCCATACCTAAAAAGTCTTTATCACTCAAGCATAGGTATGTCTGCCTTGGGTTTTGAAACATGTCATAATATTTGTTTGATGGTTGTGTGCAGATTTTTTCAGTTTCTCTGTGTCCATACCCTTTCTCGAAAAAGTCTACAAAGTACTTCAGTCATCATCGTCTTCTAACTTCGTACTTTGGGGGGTAATCTGTTACACCTCAAAATTACTCACTTTGATAGTGCCACAAGTGTCGTCATTACAAGTGTTGTAAGTGTCGCATCTTGTCCACAAGTGTCGCATCTTAACTACAAGTGTTGCAAGTGTCACAAATAGTATACTGCAATCTTTTCTATGTCGTGTCTCTAACGACATCACAAAGACACTTAAGACACCTTAAAGGATAGTTTGGAAGAAGAGAAGTCACTTGACAGGGAGTACAAACCTTTTGCTATGGAAAAAACACTCAAAAACTGAATTTTGGATAGGAGCACTCCCCTACCCATTGTCAGGGAGTGATAACACTCCCTGAGCCTCTTTGGGGGAGTGCTTGAATGCCCTGTGCACCCTTTTGGGGGAGCACTACCCTTTTTCTATAAAATTTTGGGTTTGTTGAGGCAAATAAGGGAAGAATCCCTCAATTCCTAAAGGTAGTTGGATTCGAATTGATGGTCAAGGCATGATCTTAGGGAAGATCCTCAACTGAAGGAGAGGAATCCTAAACTTATCCCAAATATATCTCAAGTGGTTGGACCTCTCCAAGGTTATATAAGGAGGCCTTATCATGGTGAAAGGTACAAGAGAGACTAGAGATTAATACCAAACTTATGATCCTTTAAGTGGTATTGACAGAAGACAAGGAAGATTGAGAATTATACCTAACTTATGATCTCATAGGAAGGTATTGACAATGGATATTGGGAATTACATCAAATGTATGATCTCATGAATGAGATTCCATCAAAGAAATCAATGGAGATTACTTGAGCAAATGGGTTGGACAAGGAGAACTGGAAGAAGTTGTTGCACCTTCATTCAAAGGATTGTAAGTACTTTTACTTATTCTCATTAACAATCAACACTTGTCCTGTTTCTTTCAAAAATTTTCTTGTTACATATGATTTTTTCTACAGTAGATGGATCTATGTTTGAGGTAGTCTCAGTAGAGTAGGAAGTCTTTTGTATCTTTGTTTGTTTTACAGGACCTATCAGGGAGCTCAAGATCAAAGCTCAGCCAGGACTTTGCAAGGACAAACGTCACTAATACGGTATATATATGTCTCCTTCTCTTTCATTTATTATCTTGATTAGATATAAAAGGAAGTCAGTGTACATGTTAATCACTTCTCTGTCTTGGCCTTAGGAGTCTACATACCAAGAGGGAATCCACTTATCTGTAGGGGGATTCACCTACAACATACATTAAAATAAGAAATTTCCAAGATGAAATAGATTTCAAGATAAATTTAGTGTGTGTCAAAGAATTTTGTAATAATATTGACAAGTGGCCTTCAAGGAAAAAGCCTCAAATATCTCAGTTTTGTTTATAACGTCCCCTAGAAAATAGGATTTCGGTTGTTGTACGTTACTCTTTTGTAACCGACAACTATTTTTGGAACTTTGGGGAAGATGATTCATTTTGAATCTTGGATATAATCTACCTATGTATACTATTACAAAGATAAATAAATGGTTGGAAAGACCAAAGAGGGGCTTGCCCTTGTAGCAGGAAGGCATTGTAAATTTCTGGAGATGAATTGAATACATTTGCAGAAGCTTTTGAAGTCTCTATGAAAAGATTCTAATGGTGGTGATATGATTTTTTTTTCCCCTCATTGTATGCATTTCTTGTGTTCTTTAATTCCATTTACATCGTCTTATATATTAATTGGATAATTAAAAGCCCAAAATTCATTTCTTGATGCTCTCGACTGCAGCAATTTAAACTGTGTTTCTTCCTAGCTAATTCAGAATTCATTTTAGTAATGCTCTGATGTAGTTACTTGTTTTTCCCCTTTCCTCTTACACTCTACAAATTTCAATTTACAACTCAGATTCATTGCCTCATTTAGCCTTTATCATCTAGATAGTTCTACAAGCTAGTCAAGGTTTCCATTCAATTTCAGAATTTTGACTCCATATCCTTGAGTGTCGCTCCTCTTCCTGGCCAACAAATTTTATAAAAACCCCCAAAACAAACTAAATCTAGCCACCAATTTCCAAATAAATATCAAGTGACATGAGAGAGGCCTCTCTAATTTGAGCAGGTTAGTGCTTCAGCTCTAAAGTAGGTTGAAACGGTTACCTCTGTTGTTTGTCTATCAACCGAACAAAATTTACAGAGTGCTAACATTCTTGCGTCATTGTCGGGGATGAATTGAAAAATTTTCCCTGGGAAAGAACGACATAATTGAGTTCTAAGGTCTGAGAGCAGAAGACACTTGGGCACATGTTGGCTGTATTCCTTCTCTGGTGATTCCACACATCAAAAATCTGTTTGAAGATGATTCCACTGGTAGAAGAATCCAAAAATTTAAATTTTCTATGGCGACTCCACTCTCAATGCAAAATCCAGCTGCCAAAACATTATGGGCAAATCCAATAAAGCTTCAAATGTAATTCATAGACTCCAATGGAAGATGAGATCCCTTGAAAAAGGTATGAAAAGGCATTATGGAAGAAAACAAGTACTTAAAGTTGGATTTTTTCCAAGGCATATTATTGTTTGTTATAAGTTGCCTCTGGTCCTTCCTTGAACATGCTAGACACATTTTTTTTTACCTATTGCATTCTAATGATGACCATGAGAATCTTACAATTGTATATCCTCCTCTTAAATTTGTACATGCATATCCTAACTGTATCACTTATTTTGATAAAAAAAAATCATTTGAGCCATTTCATGACCATAACCAAGTTAATGAACCTCATGAAACCAGGGTTGATATTTCACCTCCTGCACTTGATCCAATACCCTCCAAGACTTAGCATAGATATAGACCCTTAAATTTACCCCACATCCTTCATGATTTTCCTCCAAAACACTATGAGTACCTACCTATGTTTGATGGGGAACCCGATGCCATCTCAGTTGAAAAACACATCCAAGGGTTTGAGCATTTTATAGATTTATTTGAGATTGACCATGATGATGTTTGTATGAGGGCCTTCTCTCAATCCTTAAAAGGGGACACCAAATACTAGTTTAAATGTTTGCATCCAGAGACAATTAGCTCATGGGAGGAATTGAAGGATGTCTTTTTGAAGTTTTGGGGTAGGAGGAAATCTTTGGATCTATAGCTTATAGAGTTATATGCTTTAAAAAAGAACAATGAAAATATTTCTATATTCAGTAGAAAATTTTCCAGTACCTATTACAATTTTCCCAAAGAAATTAAACCCACTGAATCTGTTGCCATGCTCCATTATGAAACTACTCTTCATCCAGATTTTTCTTTCCTCATGATGGAAAGAAGATCTAATTCCTTACAACAAATGTTTAATGACACTCAGGAAATTCAACACAATATCCAAGCATGTAAACAGATTCAAAATGAGGGATTGAATACTCAATAACATGAAAGTGAATATGAACAAAAATTTGACTGGAATATTGAGCATAGAATTGACAATATCATAGGTCTTCTTGAAGTTTCCAATGTTAATGATTTTGCAAAAGATTGTATTCCACTTGTTGAAAAAGGAGGTCCTAATTTAGCTTCTGATCTATCCCCTTATGAGAATGGAGCTGATTGTTTCATATATTCATTTGTAAACTTCCAAGAAGATGAGTTTGCAAATCAGTCTGTTGAAGAGTAGGTTGATGTTCCAAGTTTGTTCTTGCTGGATGGCATTGCATATATTGCTGATTTGCCTATATATGATGAATATGATGATGATTATGAGTCTAACTTCCTAGAACAACCAACTGCATGTTCTCTATCAGAAATTGTTCCTCTTTAGCAGTGTAATGAAATAAATCAGCCTGCTTATCACAGTTACCAAGGAAACAAGGAAAAAATATTGAATCAGCTGAAGGAAATTCTTTACCTTTATGCTTTTCTTCATTTAAATTTCTGAAAGAAAATTCCAAGATCATCATTGAAGCAATGGAATGTGTGTTGATGTCAAATTACATTGGTTCATTGGAACAAATTGACAAGAAATTGCACCATTGGTTAAAGAGAAACCTGAAAGTAAGTGTGCTCGACAATCTAAAAGAATTGGGGAACATGCATATGAAAGTAATGAAGAGAATGAAGAGGGATTGGAAATAGGTGAAAGAAACTTTCCATTGTGTTTTTATTATTTCAAATTGTTGAAGAAAAATGTTTAGAATGTTTCAAATCAGAAATCCTCCAGACATGATGTAGAATATTCAAAAAGCAATGTTCTTGCAAATAAAAACTGTCTTCCTCTATGTTTTTCTTCTTTTGAATTGTTGAAAGAAAATCATGAGATAACAGAGGAACATGGCAAGTTTGATTTCATTCACAATGGCACTTTTTTACATGAGAAAATTGTTATCAGTGAAGAAGACCAACAACCTTCTCACACATTTAATGATCATGTGGTTGATTACATGGAAGGTTACTTAAGTTCAGATTTGCAGCCTATGCTCAGCTATCAGCCTAAAAAGGAAGACGAAGTTGATCAAGAAATTGTTGTTAAAGGTTATTTTCCTCCCTCTGAAACTAATATAAGTATGCAACAAGATTTCCAACAAGGCAAAGTGTTTCAAATTTTCCTTTCTTCTCTTGAGAATGATGTGGTGGTCCAATTTCTAAGTGGCCTAGACATGGATGAGGATTCTAAAACTGTATCTATGGAAACTTCAAGTAGTGAACAAACAAATTACATAGAGTTTCAAGAAAGCAACAAAATGACGTATGCCATTTTTCAATCAGAAATACAGAAAGATAATGAAGAGACAATGGTTTTATTTGATTCATTTGAAAATCATGGTTCTGAAAATGCATCCATGGGAACTCTGGACTGTGGAATAATATGTGATGTTTTCTTTTCACCTTTGCAAGAAGATTATGAGCATAAACTTATTTCCATTCATTCATTTGAAATCCAAAGTGACAATAGTCAAGCAAATTTCCAGAAGGTTAATAAAACCAAATCAAAACCATTTGATGTACAAGAGGATAACCCGGATGCACATAGTATGGTTGTCATATTTAAATATGTTCAAGGATGTATGAATCTTTTTGTTGATATGCATGGAATATTAGACAAACCTATTGTTGGTGTTTCATTTGAAAGTGTTCCCAGAACTGAAGAAATAGAGCAAGAGCAACAAACACTTATGAAAGAGGCTTGTCTTTCCATTTTTTCTCATCAAGAAGAAATGGTTTTTCATGATTTTCAAGATCTTGTGGCCATCCTATTACAGTCTTCAGTGAAGGAGGACTTTGTTTCATTCATAAGATCAGGTTTTGGATTCAAATTTTGTTTTCAGCTACCATCTTTTACATTTGTCTGCCTACTTAAGAAAGATGTGAGAAGAAAAAAATCGGGAAGCCAATTGCTTGATTGGCTTCATTGGCACTTCAACATCACTTGAGTGAGTATTCATTTCAACATTTTTAGGGTAGGTAGGTGAAAATAAGCTTGTCGTTCAAGCAATGTTTGGATTTCCAGTAGTGTGTACAATCAGATTTTAGTTGTGTATTCAGTGATCCATATCCAGTTGAGAGTAGTGTGCAGAGTTTGGTTTTTAGCAGACACTACTGACAGGTTAGAGAAGGGTACAAACACATGTTTTGAGCAACCCAATGGATCTGACACCTGGTCTACAAGTTATTTTCTACCTCATAGGGAGGGTAACATCCCCAGTTGAAGCCTATGTTATCACTATAATAATTTCTTGGAATCTAAATCTTGAGATTTGGCGGAATGCTAAATCAGTATAGAGGAGTGTTAGATTAGTGGGTGGGGTCATACTTGGTGGACTTGATTAAATTGGTGGAGACGCGGAAGTAATGGGACCCGATGAACCATAGATCCCGCGTAGCCCAGATCAACAGTTAGGAGACATATCAGGAAAACAACTAGCATGAAGGTTAAGAACTAGAGAGAAGGTCGGGAAAAATACTACGGTTTCAACCCATGGACACATGTCACCTCCAGAAGCATATCGAGGGGAAAAGAGGGTAAGCGTGAAACCACTCAACCACGCCCTGATGTCACATGTTCTAATTTCATTTGAATATGTCAAATCAAAAAAATCGCGTGTGGAAAGGGAAGGTGATGACCGGTCCAATCACCTCACGCCACTTGTTCAAGTACTTTGCATCCGTGCAATGCCAGGTGAGCGTTGTCAGATAAATAACTCGAAGGCTCATCATTTGAAATAGATTGGCCAAATGTGATAAACCAACGTACCTACAAGCACTCTTGTCAGTAGTTCATGATTGGAACTCAATTATGATTTTCATTCAAAACATGGGCTACATTATTCTATTTTGGGCGATTAACGTTCTGTTTCATAACGAGGTAATCACAGGTCAAATTGTTTAGCTAAGGAAGATAAGTTCATGCTTTCTGCAAAACCATGGAATATGGATATGACAGACCAAGTAGCCTTCAACGAACCAAGATTTTCGACTAATATGACAAATTCATCAATGAAGAAGAAAGAGAAATGGGTTGCTCGAATCTTAGCAACAAAATTTTATACAATGCCTTCAGAAGAGCCAGGAGCAGATGAAGAGGTAAAATTAAATCCCATCATGAAGGATTTAATCATCAATAGATACACGGATGGGTGCTACAAGTGAGCGGTAAAGAGGAAACAGAGCAAGAGACAGAAGACAGGGATCAAAGATGAGGTGGTTGAAAGTGTTGGGGAAAACCAACATGCATGGCTTGATACGTTAAAAGAAGAAATTGCCAAGATGAATAGATTGCAGGCTAAATTTAGTGTGTGTCAGAGAATTTTTTAATAATATTGACAAGTGGCCTTCAAGGAAAAAACCTCAAATATGTCAGTTTTGTTTATAACATCCGCTAGAAAATAGGAGTTTAGTTGTTTTATGTTACTCTTTTGTAACCGACAGTTATTTTTGGAACTTTAGGGAATATGTTTCATTTTGAATCATGGATCTAATCTACCTATATATTATATTAGAAAGATAAATAAATGGTTGGATGGACCGAAGAGGGGCCTGCCCTTGTAGCAGGAAGACATTGTAAATTTCTGGAGATGAATTGAATACATTTGCAGAAGCTTTTGAAGTCTCTATGAAAATATTCTAATGGTGGTGATATGAGTTTTGTTTTCCCTCATTTTATATATTTCTAGTGTTATTTAATTCCATTTACACTGTCTTTTGTTTGAATTGGATAGTTAAAATCCCATAATTCATCTCTTGATGCTCTCGGCTGAAGAAATTTAAACTGTGTGTGTTTCTTCCTGGGTAATTTAGAATTCATTTTTGTAATTCTCTGATGTAGTTACTTGTTTATCCCCTTTCCTCTTACACTCTACAAATTTCAATTTACAACTCAGATTCATTGCCTCATTTAGCCTTTATCCTCTAGAGAGTTCTACAGGCTAGTCAAGGTTTCCATTGAATTTCAAAATTTTGACTCCATATCCCTAAGTGTCCCTCCTCTTCATGGCCAACAAATTTTATAAAAACCACCAAAACAAACTAAATCTAGCCACCAATTTCCAAATAAATATCAAGTGACACGAGAGATCCCTCTCTGAGTTGAAAAGGATAGTGCTTCAACTCTAAAGTAGGTTGAAACAGTTACCTCTGACGTTTGTCTATCAGCCAGACAAAACTTACAGAGTGATAACACATGGAAAAATAAGATATACAAAGTATCAACAAGGAGGTGTGCACATATCTCTATTGAAGAGCGCATGGAAGACTTTGGCTCTTATTGGGATGGTGTGTCGGAGCTGGTGGATGCATTGATTACGTGGATACAACACATTCACGAGTACCAGAGGCCTCATGCACTTAACATGGTACTGATAGGGATTTATCTGTGATGGTGGGTTGTGCACTGCCAACCTTACCGAGAATGGATAACTGTGGAAGAGGATATGTGTGAAAGATTCAAAACTCAAGAAATTGTCCCTCGCATCACATATCTTTTAGAAAGAGTATATTCATCCAAGAATAAATGCAGGGTGTGTTGTAAATATTTAAACCTCAAATGTGCATTCCCACACTCACCCCCTATACCTCCAATTCCAAATTCCTTTGTTGAACCAACATGGAAACCACCCACACCTACACTAGAAACCACTACCCAATTCATAAACCTCAAAGAATCATTCAAATAAATCCCACTATTTCTCCCCAACCCCATGGAGCAAGCATATGAGATAAATACAAGCGTTGATGAGTTCCTACATCAATGGATACTGCAAGAACCAGACGAGCTTGATATTGAGCCCTTGGGGCAAAATTTATTTGAAGGATTAAAATTGGGGCCACATTGTGACCAACTAGGGACCACTACAATCAAATAACCTAAAAGGCCCATTCAAGTCGGGGTGTGTAGTGAACATGCACGACGCCCCATCACATAAAAATCACGTATGCACAATAAATTCCACAGTGTTTACGAGCTATTGGAGACAACAGATTTCAGCAGTGGTTAGTGGGTCATAATTGATCAATATGATAGGAATTTCTAGGCATCGTCGGTAATATAACATTATCCAGTCCATTGATAGGAGGATTCTTGACCCAATTCCACATTCAGTGCAACTGTAAATTTTACCACTTAGCGGGAAGTTTGAAGTTCTGAGCCTACTCACCAACTGTCATTGAAATTCTTTCCCACATGCAAACATGATCGCAAGATAGTCCTCCTGCGTCCCTAGAATATGTAAGCATGGTTGGAAATGTAACATAAGTACAATGTTGAGGCTCTAACGACCAATTCACATGAGTCTTGGAAGGATTTCCTAGCAGATCCACTCATTGAAAGGGAAATGAAATCCACTTCTAGCAAATTCCACAAAATATGGGTATGAAGTATGTTATGACTCCTCATTTAGAAAGGCATATCCTCAAGACGACAAATCGACATTGGGATCTCTTCGAATGCACCATTCCACCGCCATATTCTAAGTAGTATTTACCCTGTCACCCCCATCGGACTAGTCTCGCTCACCCCCTTCCCTCCCCTACCTACACGATATAAATATTTGATCTCCTTTTAATTCCTTGGAGAAGTTTTCTATGTCCTGTTTCGAATATTTGTTTACCATCACCCATATTTTCTAATTTCCCCCCTTCACTACTATCAGTTCATGTTCCACTCATTCTTCTCTTATATCATATCCCAATTTCATGGACAACCTAGGATGTGTGCTTCCCCTTTTAACCAACCCCCTTCTGTTCCCACACTACGGTTCTTCCACATCTTGATGTTGTATCAACAATTGTTAGGTAGAACCTTGACTCTATTGAATTTCTTGCTTCCCCACTGGTAAGTGTCAACATGTGTCATCCCCTTTGTTGATAGGAAGGGCCCCTACATCCAACCCATACTATGCATCATCCCCTTTATTGATACGAAGGGGCCTCTATTTCTTTATAGATCCACCACCTCCCACAACAACTCCAGGGATTTTGTATATATACAAACCCATTAACAGGCCCCCTTCTCTCACCTCTTTCCATAGATCCAAATCTGTCCTCAAGTAGAATGACCAGGGTTACTAGCTTGGCTTGGCTATCCTAAAATCAAAATACATGCAAAGAGTGATACTCTCTCTGGACGGTGCCTTAATTATCTTCAGTGCTCAGTGTTTGATGGTGGTCCTTAAACAGATCCCTTATTCCCCTCTATAGACACCAACGAAGGTTCTAGAGGGAGATTTTGATCGCATGCACTCTAATTCCATCTTTCACCATGTGGACTATGTAGATCATTCACTGACCTATGTTGAGTTTCAAATACAACCTGCATTGATGATTTTCTGTTACTCAGGCCCGACCGTCAACACAACTTATTTTTCCAAACGATGAATTTCTCGTACTCCAGTTGTCCCCCTTCAGAATGTTAGCGATTGGCCCGAGGACGAGACAGATAATACTAGTGGTGGGGTCCTATTAGCACCCACATTTTTGGGTTCATTTTTGCATGCGCGCATAAACGGATTTGTGCATGCTCATTCCATAATTTTGAGCTCACCTAAGGAAATACACGAGGAATGACATAGAGTGTGCACTGTGTTAACACATAGATTGCGTGGTCAAAAAATTAACCTTGGTTTTATTTTTTGAGTCATAAGTTTTATAGGACATAATTTTTGAGTCTTAAAGTTGTAATCATAAATTTTTATTTGGTTTCAAGAAAAATAAGGTCATGTCTAGCCTTGGTCTAAAGTTTGAGCTATGTGATTGTTGTCATGACAATGTAAGAATCCCTGTGATTCAATTTTTTTTTTTTTTACATCATTTCCTTGACATGTCATACATCCAGGTTGTACTCAAAGTCTCCCCTTTGTCACTATCAATCCATTCAAGTGTCAAGTCAAAATGGTTTGATGTGCTTCCAACTCACTAGGAGAGTTCCCAACGTACTCTAAGTACTTCATGATTTCAATTTTGTCATCATTGCAATTATAGGATCATGTCAAGGAGGATTTGTGGTTTTCAGATCCTGCAATTTAACAACTTCTCCAAGGATTATGTCATACCATAAACTAACGGCCTCTATGAAGTGTCCAAACTATGTTTGAGTTGGCGTTGCAAACTGGCAGACAGGCATTGCAAATTGCTTGAGGAGGAACATTGGAGGTTAGATAGCTTGAAAGAACACATGTTCAACTTTGATGGAACCTACATCAAGCCCAAGTTTACCAGGTACTCCATGAGTTTTTTCATGCTTTTTTAAATACTAAAAGAAGGGTTTTGGTTGACTCATCTATTGGTGTTGTGAACTGGCACTACGAACTCATTTTTTGTAGTAGTTTCTTTTAAATATTTGATCATAAATCCAAAACAGTGATGTGGGTTGTTCTGGAATTCATTTTGGAGGTGCATGATAATGACATCAACCTGCTGACCAAAATTCAACTGGCATTTGAAAGATAAAATTAAAACACCAGTGCGCTACAAATTGGAGCTGCAAACTCTCTGTTTTGGATAGTTGTTGGATATTCGCCTTGTTTGAAGGCTTCCAACTGTCAGGGAAGGTTCAAATTATCTCCTAGGAGTTATTTGGAAATGAGGGACATGTGTTTCATCTCCATATCAAGTATCATGACCTATTTCAAAAGGAATTTATCTGAATAGATAAGATCCCAAAAAATAGGAATTTGTTAGGTTTTTGTTAGAATATTTTGTAAAAAGATTCCTAAATGGAGGAGGATCCTATGTAGATATTTGGTTTCGACCTCCTTAGGGTAGATAGAGATGATTCAATATATATGCAAGTGGATTTTGATAAGGAAAGGGTTAGAATGGAGTGAGAGAGACTCATACTTTTTTGATATTGTCTATGTAGCAGAGGGCACTTTCTATTGTATGTATCAAACCTAAGATATTTTGAATAATGGAAATTAGTTATGTTCCTTATCATATTGTTGGTGTCTAATTTTGATTACAGTCCATTGAATGATTCATTTGACTGAATTGTAGCTTTGTTGCAATAGAAGATCTGTTGTGATATTTTTGCAAATATATCAGAATTTTTCTCTTTGATTATGAGAAGTTCTTATTTCAGAGAGTTCTTCCTTATATGAGTGTCATACTACATGATGGAGATGATAGGCATATTACATTTTTCTTATTAATTCTTCCACCTACTCATATTATTTCCTAAAACCGTGATCAAAGTTATTCAAAGCCTTATTTGTTGGTGCATATTGTATGAAGTAAGGTGTGATTGACATTCTTTTCTAAGTTTTCCATCCATTTTCCATTTATCATAAACTTTTATCTTCCATAATTTGATGGGTACTGGGATTACATTTATAGCAGTCTAAGTGTAACTCTTAGTGATAACACACTAAACCAAGTTTTTTCAACTGCACGCTAAGCTTAAATACTACAAAGGATACGTCGGTCCAAGTTTTTTCAATTCTGCCAGAAAACAAGAAGATGCCCATCGGAATCAAGAAAGGAATCATTAGGAAATATCCCCGAATGATTACTACCAACAACATACAAGGATGTGGGATGGCCAAAAAACAAGATGGGAGGAAAGTTAAGATTTCCCTTGATGCAGGAAGTCTATGTGGAGCATTGGAAGACACTACAAGTGTGCGAGGTTGTTTTATCAGAAAAATGAGTGGAGCAGAGCAAAAAGAGAAAACACTCCCCAATAGAGAAAGCTATAAAAGGAATATCTAACAACATAAATAGATTTAGCTATCTAGTTGGTGAGGATAGTGAGATTTTGAGAACATCGATTCTTTAGTATCAATCTCACTATGACCTTGTTGTATTATTGTAATGTTTTGAATATATTTTTGTGTCTATTATAAATCTGAGTTTTGAGCAAGGGTGCATTGTGCAACATGCTGTAATTCTAAGTTATATAGTAAAGATAGGAGGTTCTATGGTTGTCATATGTATCTATCATACACAATGTATATCTCTGATGTGATGGAATGTTTCGAGTAATAAATATGTGATAGTTTTGATCCATCCTGTGTTTGTTATGTATGAGTTGAATATGTGTGCATTTCGTTTTAATTATTATTACTAATAGTTATCATATATGAGCTGCATGGATGCCAACTGCAGTGACTTTTCGGGTGTTTAGCCTTCATCCCTGTCACAAAACCTTATGGTCTCAGTGATGCTCTCTACATCTCAACTAAGACCTTCCTCAGCCTTGGCCAAGGATTGATATGTTGGTGCTCTAGGTTTTTTGTTGGACAACTCTAGATGAACCTTAGGTCTAAACTCCCCAACATTAAGAAGGACGAGATGCGTGTAAGAGTGGATCAAAATCTCCCAACAATTTCCTAGTTGATTTAAACTTACTTCTATTATAGTGACCTATACAAGGATTTCAAGATGTTCTAGACTCTATAATGCATCAATTTTTCCATTGTACATCCTACTAATTTACAATCCTTGAAATTTTAAGAAACTTGTAGCTATTATTCTTTTATAAAGGGCATCCAAATAGCTAGCAAAGTTTAATCCTAGATTTTGTAGGCAATACTTGTTTTATTGTTTTATCTATATAAACTGTAGAGAGACCTCCTAAAGGAATTTTGAAAGATATTTCCTACTCCTACAATGCAACAATGATTTAAGAAATACTAATTAATAAACTGTGGTTGTTTGAGGTGATGATATGCAATTTTTCTTTTTTTTTAAGAAACAAGCCCATGTATGTGTTATTTTGTATGTTCAAAAAAATGGAATTTTATTACATCAAATTATAACTGAAGTTCAAAAAAATAAAAGGTTCATTATAGCAAATTTTGACTGAAGTTCAACAAAATAACAATTTCATTACAACAAATTCTGACCGAAGTTCAACAACATAACAAGTTAATTACATAAAGATGCATTTCACTTATAAGATGAAATAGTCCTCCCAATGTCCACTTTATTTTTGCATGAGATGATACTCTCTATAACAAGTGTTGCATGGAAGCATAGTCCCTACCTAAAAGTTAATTTGTTGAGTTAATTAAAAGTAAATTAAAAGTTAATTTACCTAGAAAGATTACCCTAGCTTATAGTTGCAGAACAAGATTATCATGGACAAGTGCAAAATATGCTTACATGTATTAATTTAATACCATTTAAACTAATTAGTTCAAAATCATTTGTGGCAATGCCATGGCCAAAGAATACATCACCACAACCAAATTCTATCAGTGCTTTATTTTTATTTACTTTTCAACAATGTAGTTTCTCTTAATCTTGTTCATGTTCTATTATTTTTACTAATTCAATATATTTAAAAAATGAATATTTATTACAAATAATCATCCCTTTAATACAAATACAAACAAAAATAAACATAATATTTATTATTAGCGAGAGCTATTTCTATTTTGATGTTTTTTTAGTGATAAACATAAATATATCTCTTTTTCCCCTCTACTTTTGCTTTCTGGTTTCTTTGCTTAGTCGTTTTTATGAAAATGTTTAGGTGTGCGGGTTGGTGGACTCACGAGTTCACATTTATAGTCATGTTTCTGTATCATGAGTCCAACCAACAACTTCCTCATTCCATACTTAGCCACTTTTTCGATCACTGGTTCTCGGGCTGGCGGGCTCAAAATTGTGCTTCTATTGTTTCGTGTCCTCCAAACATCACCCAGAGTTCTGCGATATACAAATTGACAACCAGACTCCTGGGCTGGTGGGTTCAAGATTGCCCCACCCCCATTAACTTCAATTATCGTAATTCTTACTTTATTTTCTTAAAATTTAACTTCTGAATTACTATCTCAAGCTTCCATATAACCATTAGCTTTCATAGATATTTTAATAAAATACATCTCTCTTATATTTGCCCCACCCCCATTAACTTTAATTATCGTAATTCTTACTTTATTTTCTTAAAATTTAACTTTTGAATTACTATCTCAATCTTCCATATAACCATTAGCTTTCATATATATTTTAATAAAATCTAGATATTTATTTTAATTTTAAACATGTATTTTTTTTTTAAATAATTTTAATTATTCAAATTAAAATGAATAAATTTTTATAATACTTTTATTTATTAATAATTTCATTATTATAAAATTTATCTTAATTTTATAAGAATATAAAATTCAATATAATTGTGTTTTTTTTAATGTTTTCATAACTTTTAAATCTTTTAACTATTTTTTTTAAGTTTATGGTAAATACACTCTGAGTAAAAATCAAAATTTATTTTTAATAATTTATTTTTTTAATTTAAAAGTCAAATAAAATTAACAAAATTTGAAAATAAGAATAGTTAATTTTAAGTTTTAAAAAAACTTTACTATGTACTTTTGATTATAATTTTTTATTAATGTTTAATAAACTTTCTCATCTATATAAATTTGGTTGTATTTTTTGGGTGATATCTAATAAACTTTGAATGGGATAAAAAAAATGTATTTATTATTATTATATTTTGCATGTTTGTATTAGTAATATATTAATTGAATTTAAAAGGTGTGATATATTAAATTATAGTGATAGGTGTATTTTATTTTGAAAATATGAGGGAGGGTGTAAAGAAAATATATTTGTCTTCGTTTAATATTTATCCTTTAATAAATTAGTTATTCAACTATTAATTAGTGAGGAGAGATATTGTTCACGGATGGTGATCCCTATAAGCTATCTAACATTATCTAAAAACATTATTTCCAAATATTAAATTATTAATATTAAATATTAATATTGTACAATTTAATTACATAAAATTATTAAAGGATGTTAAATCCATATTTTTGTATTGTATGATCGATATAAACTTCATTCTCTTTTATGCTGTGATATCTAATAAACTTAGAATGGGATAATAATTGTGTTTATTATTATTATTATTATTATTATTATTATTATTATTATTTTTTCCAAAGATGTCTAGGTGCATAGTCATGGTTTTGTATCATGAGTGACGACTTCCTCATTCCATACTTAGCCACTTTTTGGATCGTGGTTTCCCGAGATGGCGGGTTCAAAATTGCTCTTCTATTTTTCTGTGTCCTCCAAACAACACCCGAAGTCTAATAAACTTTCTCATCTATATAAACTTGGTTATGTTTTTTGGGTGATATCTAATAAACTTTGAATGGGATAAAAATATTGTATTTATTATTATTATATTTTGCATGTTTGTATTAGTAATATATTAATTGAATTTAAAAGGTGTGATATATTAAATTATAGTGATAGGTGTTTTTTATTTTGAAAATATGAGGGAGGGTGTAAAATTGGATGGTGGGATACACCCAATAATTGCCTTCATTTAATCTTTATCCTTTAATAAATTAGTTATTCAACTATAAATTAGTGAGGATAGATAGACCCGGATAGGGTGACATGACACTCCGAGTTGGTGACACTTGGACACGCACTCAGAGCAGACTTAAGAGTAGATTTAACTGCGGATGGCAGCCACCCAAGCATTAGCATTAACAATGGGTGCCAGCCATTGCAGGGATAATACGAATGTGAAGTTCCCTCACGCGACCATTTACTCCTCTCACGAGTTCAGTCCGGTCATGGATTCGGAAGGACAGATTTTTATGGAGCCTAGTTATGAATTTGATATGATATTTGATCGCCCGTTCACCATTTCTTCCATGCGTTTTGGTGTGGCATTCCAGAGCTCCTTGTTCTGGGAGAAAATTTGTCTGAGAAGATTTGTTCAGGACCTGCACTGGCTGTTGTTCTTATTAGGGACTTCTAGTCTTGCGCGGATTTTTCTTGTTCCCTGCACTTACCACCTGGTTTCAATGGTTCGTGAGCGTGCCAGGTCTTGTCGAGGCTCATCCTGGAAATCTCACAGGGAGCAGCGTCGCAGGAAGCAGCAATTGGAGAGAGCTTTGTCTTTGGCGTCCTCAATTCTCCGCAGAAAAGCTCGTGCAGAGAGGCAAATGCTGCTCGACACCATCGCCGAGCAGAAGGTTGGCTGTAGCAGGGAAGGTCTGATTTCTAGCGTGAGAAATGAAAGGGATGCCGAGCCTAAGGTTGCGCTGCCCACATGCATAATAGAGGAGGACCCATCCATCGGTGACCTGCCATGCATCGAGGAGCCCCTAGCAATGGAGGACCCCGTTCGCGCCTCGCATAGTGCTGACGACATCCCAGGCTATCCAATTGAAGAAATCCCTTGGCAGGACGAACTGCCATCGTTTCAAGCTGAGAAGCCCACGGAAAATGAGGTTAGCGAGGAGCAGAGGAAGGCTACGGCTGATCTGGATGAGGAAATGGATTCGGGGACTGCTCCCCGCAGTGGCTCGGATAGTGGCATGCACGACTTTCTTCTTAGCGATGAGCACTTGGCCTTAGTCTTCGAGTTACGTAGCCACCTGGCCGACATGGAACTTAGGACGCTCCTCATGAGCCAGCATTTAGATATCCTCCTCAGCGCGTTCTCCGGAGCTCCAGCTCAACATAAGTGTCCCATGTGCGCTCAGGAGTTTTCTATTCCAGCAAGGCACACTTGGCAGGCGAGGGATGGTGACGACGCTCCAGATGATTAGGTTTTACTGCTTCCTGGCTTTGTTTAATGCTTTTTTACTTTATGAAATCTTGGACATTTAGCACCTGTCCTGGTTTCCTTCGGGCAGGACAGGGGCTTCTCAGTTATATGCATTATTGCTAAAACTGCTATCAGCCCCTTAGTCATATTGGTTTCCGGCAGTATTACCGACAGTATTTTTTGGTGGTTTTTAGCCTTGACTCTGTATTTTTGTCTAAGTTATGTGCTTATCTAATATAGAATGTACTACTCTTTTTTATTTAAAAAAAAAAAAATTAGTGAGGATAGATATTATTGACGGAAGGTGATCCCTATCAACTATCTAACATTATCTAAAAGCATTATTTCCAAATATTAAATTATTAATATTAAATATTAATATTGTACAATTTAATTACATAAGATTATTAAAGGATGTTAAATCCATTTTTTTTAAATGTATGATCGTTATAAACTTCGTTCTATTTTATTACATTTTGTATCTTTGTATTTAGTATTATTCGTTTTTCTGGAAATTTCTAAGTGTGCGGGTTCGTCTACTCACGGGTTCACATTTATATTCATGCTTCTGTATCACTAGTCCAATTTCATACTTAGCCACTTTTTGGATCGCAGGTTCCTAGGATGGCGGGATCAAAATTGTGCTTCTATTGTTCTGTGTCCTCCAATCAACACCCAAAGTTCTGCGATATACAAATCGACAGGCGAACTCCCAGCTGGCACGCTCAAGATTGTGCTTATATTATAAATTTTGAAGAAGCCTTAAAAAGTAATTTAGTTATAAAAATAAAAAAGGTTTTTTTATATTATTAAGGTTTGATCATGTTAAAATGAAATGTTCATGATACCATTAACTTTAATTATGGTAATTCTTACTTTATTTTCTTAAAATTTAACTTTTGAATTACTATCTCAAGCTTCCAAATCACCATTCTCTTACATATTTTAATAAACTTTAACGGAATTTAAACTTTATGGTCTCAAACTTCCATATAACCATTAACTTTCATAGACATTTTAATAAAATCTAGATATTTATTTTAATTTTAAACATGTATTTTGTAAAAAATAATTTTAATTATTCAAATTAAAATGAATAAAAATTTTAAAATACTTTTGTTTATTAATAATTTCATTATTATAAAATTTATCTTAATTTTATAAGAATATAAAATTTAATATAATTGTGTTTTTTTTAATATTTTCATAGTAAAAATCAAAATTTATTTTGAATAATTTATTTTGAATAATTTATTTTTTTAATTTAATTTTCAAATAAAATTAACAAAATTTGGAAATAAGAATAGTTAATTTTAAGTTTTAAAAGAACTTCAGTGTGTACTTTTGATTATAATTTTTTATTGATGTCTAATAAACTTGCTCATTTATATAAACTTTGATGTATTTTTGGGGTGATATCTAATAAACATTATATGGGATAAAAAAATTGTATTTATTATTATTATATTTTGCGAGTTTGTATTAGTAATATATTAATTGAATTTAAAAGTTGTGATATATTAAATTATAGTGATAGTGTTTTTTATTTTGAAAATATGAGGGAGGGTGTAAGATTGGATGGTGGGATGCACCCAATAATTGTCTTCGTTTAATCTTTATCCTTTATTAAATTAGTTGTTCAACTATTAATTAGTGAGGAGAGATATTGTTGACAAATGGTAATCCCTATCAACTATCTAGGGTTCACTTTTATGGTCATGCTTCTGTATCACGAGTCTGGCCGACAACTTCCTCATTCCATACTTAGCAACTTTTTGGATTGCGGGTTACCGAGCTGGCGAACTCAAAATTGGGCTTTTATTGTTCTGTGTACTCAAAATTGGGCTTTTATTGTTCTGTGTCCTCCAAACAACATCGAGAGTTTTGATAGCCGGACTCCCATTGATCATGTTAAAATGAAATGTTCATGATACCATTAACTTTAATTATGGTAATTCTTACTTTATTTTCTTAAAATTTAACTTCTGAATTACTATCTCAAGCTTCCATATAACCATTCACTTACATATTTTAATAAACTTTAACAAAATTTAAAATTTATGGTCTCAAACTTCCATATAACCATTAGTTTTCATAGATATTTTAATAAAATCAAGATATTTATTTTTATTTTAAACATGTATTTTTTTAAAAACAATTTTAATTATTCAAATTAAAATGAATAAAAAAATTATAATACTTTTATTTATTAATAATTTCATTATTATAAAATTTATCTTAATTTTATAATAATGTAAAATTTAATATAATTGTGTTTTTTTTAATATTTTCATAATTGAATTTTAATTTTTTTTTTTTTTTTTTTAAGTTTATGGTGAATACACTCGAGTAAAAATCAAAATTTATTTTGAATAATTTAAATTTCAAATAAAATTAACAAAAATTTAAAATAAGAATAGTTAATTTTAAGTTTTAAAAACACTTTATTGTGTACTTTTGATTATAACTTTTTATTGATGTCTAATAAACTTTCTCATCTATATAAACTTGGTTGTATTTTTTGGGTGATATCTAATAAACTTTATATGGAATAAAATAATTGTATTTATTATTATTATATTTTGCATGTTTGTATTAGTAATATGTTAATTGAATTTAAAATGTGTGATATATTAAATTATAGTGATAGGTATTTTTTATTTTGAAAATATGAGGGAGAGTGTAAGATTGGA
>JASDQU010374836.1:32689-43600 GCA_032191745.1 Picea mariana | reverse complement strand
GTCAGAAGTTGGGGATCAAGATCCTACAAAATTCCACTCTTGAATAGAACCTAGAAACTCTTACTAGGATTCATAGTTTGGCAACTTTGGAAGGAAAGAAACAAAAGAGTTTTTCACTCCCATTCCTCCTCAACCACCTACATCTGGTCCACCATTCTCTTGCATCTCCAAGAAACCCTTCAGCTCCATTCATGGACTAAACAAGACCTCCCCTCTGACCCGAGAGAGACCTCTATTCTCAACTCTTGGGGCTTTATGCTCTCACCCTCCACTCTGTCTCCACATCCCTTGCTCATAGCCTTAACCTTCAGTCCCTTGGTCTGGTCTCCCCCTCCACCCAGGTTTCATAAAATCAACTTTGATGGAGCTTCAAAAGGAAATATAGGCCCCTCAGGTGCAAGAGAAGTGATAAGAAACAACGAAGGCCAAATCCATAGTATTATAGCTGAAAATATGGGATTTGACACCAATAACTCAGTGAAAATATGGGGTCTAATTAAAGGAGTAAAATTGGCTTTGACCACAACCTTACCTGTATGATCATAGAAGGAGACTCCAAAGTCATAATTGAGTTGGCATCTAAAATCCTCAATGGAAGAAATATGGAAAAGATTAATCCAAGTTGGTGCCTATTGGGTCCCCTCCATAGCTTCCAATCACTCCTCAGACCCTCTCTCACTATCAATACCTCTCATATAAGACATGATGAAAATAAGGTAGAGGATAGACTAGCCAATGTAGGAGTTGGTCTCGAGCAACGGATCACTCTCACAAATTCTAGTCAAACCCAAAAATCGACACTATGGACTTACTACACGGAGCTAACCTAAAGGGACTACCCTCACCCAGATATGGTGCCACCTGGAGAGAAGCGGCGGAAAAATGGATCAGGGAATCCGGGGGAGTTATTAACCTCAGCCACCACCCCCTATGCATTTACTCCCCCATGGCTCAGACCATGAGGGGAGTTGTGTTAGTGTGCCTGGATGGGCTCTTGGGCGAGCAAAACATCTAGGCATTTGATACCAGGAGGTTTCACAGGTCTCATCGGACTTCAATGGCATTTGCAAGGGTCATTTCAGGATCTCATGGAGTTAAGAGTAGCCCCTGAAACAAACTCACCTCATTTTCTACCTGGTGTGCTCTACTTGTAGAGAACTTCGGCCTTCATGATATTTTTGGCATCATTGTTTTCTCCCTGTGCATCAGTGGCATCCTCCCGGCCCCAATACACCCCCTGCAAACCAAGAACGTCCATTCCGCCTCATTTTTCTCTGTCTCCTCCATCTCTGAACATTTTATATTATTGTGTTAAGCCTTACTAGGTGTTTTTCCTTGTTCTTGTCAAAATATAAGCCCAGAGTGTAGGGCTAAACAAAGTAGTTGAGCATTGGAGCCTAGATAGAAGATTTGGAATAATTTTCGCTATATAATTAGTTATAATTTTGTTGATGTAGTCTGAAATTTTCACACATGCCTGCAATTCAAACAAAATTCCAAAACAATAATCCCTCTACAACTTACTTGGATGAGGTATGGAAAAAAAAGACACAGTACATAAAATACAGTAGGTCCAGAAAAAAAATGTCTTTATCAAATGAGTTTTAAATACTCTGATATGTATAACTCCAATTTCATATACAAACCAAGTTTCTCCAAAGGATTTCCAGCCTACAATGGAAAGGATTTCATTCCATCATGATATTGAACAGGGCTGGTCCCATCGCCAGAAAATTACATGGAAGTGCTTTCCAATTCTCAAGTAATCCTCCCTGAAAATCAAAATAATGCGGACGATATGGAAGATACCTCCAACAAGCTAATGTGTAAGGGACATCAAGCTCATCAATTCAATGTTGGAGATAGGGCCATTTCTATCACTGAAAACAATAATCCAAAAATGTAAGCATCATGGACAAATATTTTTTACAACACCGCTTATAGTTTGGGTTGTTTGAAATTGGCAACCAGAGAGACGTGGAGATCCGTTGCTCCTCCTGACGATCAATTTCCAACAAACGGGTTTTCAAATGTTAAATAGTATCAACGCTTTCTTCATCCATTCATGGAATTGTAGGTGCCACATTTTATTAGTCTATTTTCTTCTAGGTTATACCTTCGTTTTCATCGTTGTCTTAGATGAGAAGAGAGATGTGTCTATGACATCTGTGATGTAATTTATGGGCGGATAATTAATTGAAATAGCCTGTTCAAAAATTCATCGTCAGCCTGGAATGAAGCATTAAACTTTATGGTTTAGCATTTCTTTGCCACGATTCATTTCTTGCATAAATTCAATAGATATCAAGAGCTTGCAGGTCGATTCTCAGGCCGAAGATGACAACTCTGCCCTTCTACAATACAAGAAACTTGCATTTCTAATATTTTTGGCGGTGACCTGCATCCTTGCATCCAAGGCCACCAAATTTTGGTCAGACTAGAGAGCCAAGAGAGGCAAGAGAAAGTAGATTTCACCCTACAATAGCTAGGATAGGAAGGGGATGCGGAAAAGGCTTCCAGTTGCAGAGGACATGTTTCCATGCTTCCAGTTTTGGTTTCTCCTTTTGTTTTAATATCTCGAAGGATCATGCATCAAAATTATAGGTGGATGGAGCATCCATAGCACATGCCAAGGGATCATGCATCCAAACTACAAATGTACAGTGCAACTATAGAAGGTGGACATCGCTTTATAATTAATGAAACTTAGGATAAATTTAGCTAGCAGAAAATGATAAGGAAAACATTCAAACTAATGCTAGCATTAATCAACCTTCGAGCAATGCATAAGAAAATATATGTGTGTTAATCCAAGATCTTCATGAATTAAAGTGCATTGGGAATAGTGAAGCTAGCAATAAGACTTCGAATCTATTCTCCAATGACATGATGGCATATAAGGTTTTTTTTATTATATACAAAATAATGTTTTTAGTTCTATAGTTCGAACAATAGACATTGTTATCACATTTATTTGTAGGGGGGGTGTTTTCCTAAGAAGTTTTCCCCTAGGAGAAGGAATCAAAGAAAATGGGAAAAAAACCCACAAATCAGCTTATATTCTAAGTTGGAGGCGCGATGTGACCTTTTGGCGGGATGTGATAAAACATGCGTAAATCTGGGCGGTCACGATTGGTGCGCCTCAGATCAACAGTCGTCGATCATATCGGGACTTCAACATGCACACAGGATAAAAAGGGTAGAGGGTGCTGGGGAAAAAACCATGGTTTTTGGAGGTGCTATGTGTCATCCAAAGACACACATCGGGCCCAAAAGAGGGGAAGTTTCAAACCAGTTTTCGCAGCCTCGATATGTGCATGTGCATCTAGCATCCTATCCTGGGTTGACAAGTGGTCGCCCCTCATCACTTCCGCTCCCTCCAGTTGTCGTCCACTCACTGTCCCATTGGCACTTTTCCCCTTCCCGTCTCCCGCCACCTGTTTTATCTCATTCCACATCATCCCCATCCCATTACACCTCATATCCCACTTAGGTGGCCTCCCATGCAATCCTCAGTATCCTCTTCCCATCCACACCTATCCACCTAGCCAGTATTCGTCTGCTATTCTATACCGAGCCCATAGTCGCATCATCATCATCCACATTTGTTGTCATGCCCTCCTGCAAGCATCCATCTCAGGACCAAATGGAAAAATACAAAGGTCGTCAAGCCCCAAAGGTACATAGTTCACTTGAGTAGTCATTGATCCCGATGAAGCAGTTATTGAGGTTGGTTGGTGGTGGTTTAATGTTGTTTCTACCATAAATAGAAAGCATAGGAAAGGACTGCCAGTTAGTCGACTCATCAACCATTTTTTTATGAGGCTTGTTTGTGTATGACAAAGGTTCACATATGAACAAATACTGCAGGCAAAGTCTATCAGGAAGCATGCAGATGTAATGCCTTTAATGAATCTACTCGAATATGCTTCCGTGATTTTGTTTTTAGTATAAATACTTAGTTTTGATCTTTTGTAATGTCGATGGTCGAGCTAGGATCCCATATTGTAATGTTTTGATGAAGCATTGGTTCCTCTGGTTATGTTTTTGTATTTGAGACTTCTTGTTTAATGAAAGTCAGTTTCTTTCCATCTCTCTGTAAACATTGTGTTAAGACACTTGGAATTGGAGGATCCAGTCAAGGATTGTGATGTTGTTGTGATGTAGGTTTGATCACTGCAATATTTTCACCAATTTTAATCAGTTTCCTGTGTTATCTTTTCCCCTCTTATGTTGAGTAGCTCGGGCATGGAAGATCCAGTCGAGCTGTTACAGTAGCAATGTGATGTAGGTTTGATCATCATGCCATTGTAACTGTGTCATTTAGACATATCTTAATGTCTGAAGCTTTGGGTCCAAGAGGATATCATTCTTGAATATTTTCTTCCTTAGGCTGCTGGAAGACCAGATGTCCATAGCAGGCCCTTACATCTCCTCACTAGTTCTTCCCCCTACTCACCCTTTTATTGCAAATTACTGACTGAAGTCAGATCGAGACCTCACTTACCTAGGCATTGCATGGTCCAAGATTCTGAGTTAAAGAAATATTCTCTTGGTTCTGTGCCCATTTGAACACCTTTATTTATTCGTTGTGACGTATAAAATTGATGGGTACTGGGCTTAACTCTGCTGCAATCCGGAGGTGACTTCTAGTGAAAACATTTCTGGTGTCGTTGTCGGGGATGAATTGAATATTTTCCCTGGGATTAAATGACATAGCTTACTGTTTCTGAAGGTGCATCAGAACCTAGTACCTCAATATTGCATTTGTGCACCCGACGAATCCACTGTGGTGACTCCATTGATGCAGATCTATTGGCAAATCCATTGTTTCAGTTGTGGCTTCTAGAGGCAGACACATAAGGTCTACTCCATAACTGCCTTTGGTAACACCTAAATCTGACCCAGAGAAAATTATCAGAAAGAGAAAGGCCCTTCATGAAGGTACTTCTACTGCTAAACCAGGTATTTCTGATGATTTTCATTATCCTATAGGAACTCCAATTTCTTCTTTTCAACCTTCCATTATAACTTCTGTTGGAGTTTCCCAAACTTTGAATTTTGGGAGTGTTCCTATTGAGTTTTCCCCTTCTGGTCTAGGATTGGAGGGAGAAATCCTTGTCACTCCACTCTCCCCTGAAATTATACTGTGTTTTAGACCCAACACCTCAAAATATTTTCCTACCCCGGGATTTACCACTCCTCCTCCTGTTAGAGTTATAGATTTAGTAGAAAGAGAAACCTTTGTTCCCCCAAGCCCGGTAGTTTTTTTCCAAATCCTCTGTTGTTTCCCTTTCCTCCAGGAGGCTCAGTTCTAGTTTCCCCTATCCAAAATTCAAACCCTCTTAATTCTCCTCCACCTCTTATCCCTATGGCAGGTTCTAATCCCCCTAGAAACAGAATGGATGCCATAGTGGTTGCAAGATATGCCCCTCTAGTCTTACCTAAGCCTATGAATGCTCTCCCTGCTAGAGATTACCTAAAATATATGCCAAAGTTCCCTGGAGAAGAGGATATAACTGTTGAAGAGAACCTTTCTTCCTTCTACAGTTATGCAGACAATCTAAATATTGAAAATGAAGATGTCTGGATGAGAGTCTTTCTCCAAAGCCTTGATAGTGAGGCTAGGAAATAGTTCAGAGTTTTGACCCCTGGATCCATTGCTGGGATTGAGGCTCTAGATGATACCTTCTTGAGACATAGGGGGGATAAAAAATACTTTATGTATTATATCATAGAGTTTGGTTCCCTGAAGAGGAAAGAGGGAGAATTAGTCTCTGACTTCTCCAAAAGGTTCAATAAAATGCACAATAAGATCCCTACGGAAATAAATCCTATAGAATCCTCTGCCAAAATCACTTATGCTAGCACTTTTGACCCTGATTTTTTCCTCCTTCTTAGAGAAATAAGATCTACTTCCTTGGCTCGTATGAAATATGAAGCCCAAGAAGTAGAATCCAATGTGTTGGAAACTAACCGACTTAGGGATAAGGCTGATAGAGACATACCAAGAAAAAAATTCGGAAGCCTCCACTTCTGGTTCCTCTATTTGCCCCCCTCAAATGGATGAAGTAACCAAGTTACTAAATTCACTTTCAACTAGGATGGAAAGGTTGGAAGTAGAGGGGAAGTTGACATACAAAAATCCTCAAAATATTGATAACAGAGGCAACTTCGGGAGGTCGAATAACAATGCTCCTCATATTATGCCAAGAGAGCCTAGAAACAGAGATAGGGATGATTAAAAAATCCAAAACCCTCTTCAAAATAACCTTGTTTCTAATGAATAAGGAGAGGAGGAAAAGCTAGATCCTGAAATGCATTGTCTTGGAGACACCTCCCCATTCCCTCACTTGACTCAATCTGCATACGAGGAATCCCTCTTAGACAACCAAATAAATGAGCTAAGTAAGGGGGAGGAAGCCAATAGTATTCCCAATAGATATAACCTCAGGTTAATAAGAAGGAAGGGAAGTCTGACATCCCTGATCAGCCTTCCATAGTAGATAAACCTTCCAAAGATGCAACAAACAACAACAAAGAAAAGAAATCTCAAACCCCCTCACTAGTAGATAAAAGACATATCCCAGAAGTGAGAGAGATTATAAAGTCCCCTTCCTCTTTCAACTTTGAGCATAAAATTTAGAAAATAATAATCCCTATACCCCTCTCAGAGCTGGTCAAGCATGAATATTTCAAAAGAATCCTCTCTAAGTTGTTGATGCCTGAAGCCCCAAATCATCCCACAGACTCAATCAATCTGCAAGATGAAAATCCAATAGTCATCTTAGGTCCCATGGTAGAAGATAGAGATGATTCATCCCCTCCCTTCTATACATCCTTGAACATACATCATAAGGTGTTGCATAACTACTTGATGGACTTAGGGATATCTCATAATCTTATGCCCAAAATTGTAATGGAAGAACGTGGGTTAGAAGTCACAAAATCTTATCATGGTTTGTACTCTTTTGATTCAAGGAGGCTGCAATGTCTTGGGGTTATCAAAGACCTATTTTTGACCTTGTTTCAACTTCCCATGAAAAGTGTGGTCATAGATATCATGGTGGCTGATGTTCCTCCCAAGTTTGGCATTCTTCTTTCAAGATCTTGGAGAAAAAGGCTTGGGGGAACCTTGTAGATGGACCTCACATATGCTACCATTCCAGTCTTTGGAGGTGAGCATAGAAGATTGTACAGAGAATCCCAGTTGGATTACATAATCAGTGATGAAGCAGATCCCACCAACCAATCCTATATTTTCACTTGACATCAAGTTGGGGGCCAGTTTGTTGTAGCTCAGTGATGCCCCTGAACCTCCCCTTGAAATCAAAAGGCAGTCCCTTAATCTCTGTGAAGAGTCTCCTCTGGTTACCTCTGTTTGGAAAATGTTCTTTGATGGAGCCTCTTCTAGAGAAGGTGTTGGTGTTGGAGTAGTTTTTGTTTCCCCTGCTCAGGAAACCATATCTCTGTCATACAAATTAGAATTTGAAATTACCAATAATGTGGTAGAGTATGAAGCTCTTGTTCTACGTTTGAGGGCTGCAAAATACATGGGGATCAAAGAGATATCAGTGTTTCATGATGTTGAGTTGATTGTCTAGCAAATCAGAAATATTTATCAAACCAAACACCCTCAGCTCAAAACTTATAGAAATGAAGTGTGGGACCTGATTGACAGTTTTTTCTTGGATTTCAACATTTCATTCACTCCGAGAGAGGAAAATATAGTGGCTGATTCTTTGGCTGTTTCGGCAAGCAATTTCATAATTCCTCTGCCACCCAAGATCAGGTATGATACATAAGTAAAATGTAGACCCTCTATGCCTGACAATGTCAAGCATTGGAAGGTGTTTGAGTATGATCTTGACATCAAAAGGATCCTTGAGACTATTGAGGAATTCTTAGCATTACATGTTCATCAGGACCCTGATTCTGGAATAGAATGTCATGCTGATATTTTTCTGAAAAAAATTGTTTATCATCATATTGTTCAGTTGCCTAGCAATCACATCCAAAAATGACTAGTCCCTTTGGAAAGACTATTTAACAAAAATGATGTGGCGGTAAAGGGAAAAGTTTCAAATGAGGAGGTTGATGTGGATGAGTTCAATATTGGCACTGAGAGAAATCCAAATTTTGTCAAATTTTCAAGAAGCTTGTCAAAGGAGCAGAAGGACGAGTATACTGAGCTATTAAAATAATTTTATGACGTGCTTTCCTAGACCTATGATGATATCAGAACATATGACACCAGTTTCATTGAACAAAAGACCCCTTTGAAAGAGGAGGCCAAGCCATTCAGGAAGAAATTAAGACAAATAAATCTTATGCTGCTGCCTATTATGGAAAGGGAGGTGAAGAAGATTTTGGATGCTCATATTATTGTGACTTTGAGATATTCTGATTGGGTAGCCAACCTAGTCCCAGTGAGAAAAAAGAGTGGAGAAATCAGACTCTGTGTTGACTTCAGAAATCTGAACAAGAGCTCTAGGAAGGACAATTACCCACTGCCAAAGATGGAACACATATTGTAGAGGGTAAATGGTTCATCTAGGATTTCCATGATTGATGGATTTTCTGGCTACAATAAAATCTTTGTCCTGCCTGAAGACAAAGAAAAGACATCCTTCACCACTCCTTGGGGCACATTCATGTATGCCAAAATTCATTTTGGATTAATGAACGCAGGGGCAACCTTCTAACGAGCCATGGACATCATGTTCACTGGAGAAAGGGATAAATTTGTAGTCATCTACCTGGATGACATCACAATCTTCTCTAGATCTGATAAAGAACACTGCTTTCACCTAAGAAAGGTCTTCATGAAATGCAAGAGGTTTGGTCTTTCCCTAAATCCTAAGAAATCATTGTTTTCCATGAAGGAGGGAAAATTGTTGGGGCACATATTATCTACTAAGGGAGTAAGGATTTATCCAAGTAGTGTGGAAGCAATCCAAACCTTGTCACTTCTGAGATATCGGAAGGAAGTTCATTCTTTCCTGGGAAAAATTAATTTTCTGAGAAGGTTTGTTTCAATTTTTTTTGAGTTGGCGAAGCATATCACAACCATGCTCAAAAAGGAAAATTAAGTAAAATGGACTGATGAGTCCAGAGAATCCTTTAGCTAGATCAAAAAGACATTGACTGAGGCACCAGTGCTAATCAGTCCTGATTAATCTAAGGATTTTATGATTTTTTATTTTGCTTCTTTTGATACAGTGGTGGTTGTTTTATTGCAAAAAAATGTTGAAGGGATGGAGCAACCCATTTCATTTTTTAGCAGAGCACTAAGAGATGCAGAGGTGAAATATGATAGCATGGAGAAGCAGGCCTATGCATTGGTGAAATCCCTCAAGGATTTCAGAATCTATGTCCTTCATTCAAGGGTTATTGCATATGTCCCTTCAGCTGCTGTGAAGGAAATTCTCATCCATCCTGACATAGATGGGAGAAGGAGAAAGTGGATTACCAAAATCCTTGAGTTCGATCTAGATATAAAGCCCACCAAACTAATTAAAGGCCAAGGCTTATCCAAGCTGCTAGCTGAATCTAATTGTAAATATTTGGGGGTTAACTTCATCAACACTTGCTCAGAAGATCTACAGGATGAGATGTCAGATAAAAATTCTCAGCATAACCCTCCATTGGTGGAATGCACCTAGTATAAAGACGTTATATATTTTCTACAAGAGTTACGGCCTCTTGATGGTATGGGAAAAAACAAGGCAAGAGATATAAATATCAAAGCAATTAGATATTGCCTTATTGACTAGGTCTTGTATTGGAAAGAACCCCTAGGAGTGCTTCTGAGATGTCTAGACCCACAAGAGGCCCAAAGGATTATATTTGATTTTCATAGAATCCTATGTGGGGGACATCATTTCTATAAGACCACAGCCTACAAAATTCTCAGGTCTGGGTACTTTTGGCCTACTCTATTCACTGATGTTTGTGCGAAAGTCAGAGCTTGTATCCAATGTCAGAAATTCTATGAAAGATCAGCTCAAGTCTTTTCCATTGAAGCATGTAGTAGCTTCAGGACCCTTTCAGCAGTGGGGCCTAGAATTTATTGGGGAAATTCATCCTACATAAAGAGGTCAACATAGATGGATCCTAATCGCCACATATTATTTTACGAAATGGATACAAGCTATTCCCACAAGGAGCGCTTCTCACAAAGTCATCATAGGTTTTATTGAAGATATTATGGCAAGGTTTGGCTGCCCAAATAGAATCATCACCGATAACGCTGCATCCTTCAAGGCTCAACCATTGGTCAAATTTTGTGAGAAGTTCAGAATTTCATTGATCCACTCTACCCCCTACTACCCCTAGGGAAATGGACTAGGAGAGTCCTCTAACAAAATCATGACAAAGATCATCAAAAGACTGCTAGAGGATAACAAGAAAGCATGGGATTCAAAGCTTAAGTTTTCTCTATGGGCTGATCGAGTGAAAACGAAGAGATCCATGGGCCTCTCCTCTTTCCAACTTGTCTATGGGGTTGAAGCAATTTTTCCTTCTCACCTTGCCCTGCCTGTAGCGAAATTCTTCCAAGACTACCAAGAAGAGCCCAATGATATGATTAGAAGGATACATCAACTGGTAGAAGTGTAGCAGACCAGAGAACAGATGATAGACAAAGCACATGAACTTCAACAATAGATCAAGCAAGCCTTTGATAGAAAGGAGAGAAAAGAGGATTTACAGCTGGAAGATTTGGTGCTTAAATGGGATGCGCCTAGACATGATAAAGGCATGATGGACAACTGAGAAGGGGGGGTGAATTAGTTGTTACTGTGCTTAAACAATTATGCCTATTTAAAACTCATTATAGACCTCTCAATGATAATCATAGTAATGTATGGAAGTAAGCGTTGTAACATTCAACATCATTCATGCATATGA
>JASDQU010374835.1:90352-117743 GCA_032191745.1 Picea mariana | reverse complement strand
GTTAATGGCTGAATCCAATTTCCATGCTCTTGATATTAATTTCTTAGCTGTAGTAGATGAACAGGGAGAGCAGGCGACTCTAAGAATGAAAGAGGTATTTCTGAACTCTCCATGGTACACAGACCTGATATTTGTTTTGCATAACTTACAAGCTCCCCCTAGTTTGACCAAAACTAAAGCTAGGTTTTTGAAATTAAAAGCATTAAAATTTTTCATTCTAGAAGGCAATCTATATTGGAAGGATCTTGGAGGTATTTTGTTAAATTGTTTGTTAAAGGATGAAGCTGACAAAGTATTGTAGGATTTTCATGCAGGAGACTATGGCGATCATCTGAGCTGGAAGACCACAGCTAATACAATTATCAGAGTTGGGTTCTATTGGCCTACACTATTTGCTGATGCGCATCAGAAGGTAACTTTGTGTCATAAATGTCAGGAGTTTGAGGGCAAAAGGAAGCTCCTCCCTTTGCCCCTGAAACCAATCTCTGTTGAAGCTCCTTTCCAGCAATGGGGATTAGACTTTATCGGAGAAATACATCCTCCCTCTTTGGGCCAACACAGGTGGATTCTTACTACTACGAACTACTTCACAAAATGGATCGAAGCTGTACCAAGCAGGCAAGCTACTGATTCTGTCATTGTTAAATTTCTAGAAAATAATATCTTGTCTCATTTTGGTTGTCCTAGAAATATTATAACTGACAATGCATCTGCTTTTCGATATAAGAATCTCATAGATTTTTGCAACCAGTACCGTATTGGTTTGGGACATTCCAAAATTTATTACCCTCAGGGAAACAGGCTGGCGGAGTCATCCAATAAAACCCTGGTGAACATTATTAAGAAGACATTGCAAGAAAACAAAAAGTCATGGCATAAGAAGCTAGTTTTCACACTGTGGGCCGACAGACTGACCACCAAGAGGACAATTGGTATTTCCCCATATCAGTTGGTCTATGGCACTGAAGTGGTTTTTCCTACCTCCTTAGGGGTTCCTGTCATGAAAATGCTGCAAGAGATGCAAGCTGAGCCAAAAGACTCCCAAAGAAGGATAAACCAGATGATGCACTTGCAGCAGTCTAGAGAAGAAGTATACAACAAAACTCAGGTTGTCCAGGAGAGCATAAAAAAGATCTTTGATAAAAAAACTAAAGAAGATGACTTTGAGCTTGGTGACCTGGTTCTGAGATGGGATTTCCGAAATGAAGATAAGGGGAAGCATGGAAAATTCAACAGTTTATGGAAGGGACCTTACATAATTCACACATTTAGAGGGAATAATGCCTTCCTGCTCAACAACATCGATGGGACCAATCTGTCAGGAGGACCTGTGAATGGAAGAATGATGAAGCACTCTTCACCTCCTCAATAGGGACCTTCAGTCACACCTTTCCATTGTACAAATCATTTCATTTTTCTTACAAGTTTTGAGTGAATAATTTTGATCAGATGGTTGAAGCCTACAGAGAAGGCCCTAAGCCACTGAACATTGTCATCAATTTTTCAAAAAAAAATAAAATAAAAATAAATTATAGAATAAAGGCAACTATGGAGAAAGTTTTTTAGAACATCATAAGACATGATTCTTGGCACTTCATAAGGAGAGTACCATCCCCAGGTGGAGTCGCTGTTATAACCCTATAATTTATAGGATCAACTGGTGACTAAATTTTTTTATCCTTCTATTGTTTTGGTTGTCAAATGATTTTTCATTCTGCAAATAATTTGAGAAAAAGAAAAGAAAAGAAAGAAAAAGAAAAAGAAAAAGAAAAGAAAGAAAAAGAATAAAAGAGGGCATAAAAGAAATTGGATAGAGTTGCATGCAATAACAGTAACTTGGTTCATACAGTTTAAACATGGATAAGTCCTTTTAAATTGATGTTGATAGATGTAGTGAATAAGCTTGGCTAAACTATTTAATCTTAGCCAAGCGAATTAGGTTAGTTAGTGAATAATTTTGACCAAACTACCTAATCTTTGTCAAATAACCCTAGGATAGAGTAATTTCTTAGTCCAACAGTTTAATCTGGGCTAAATGTCATAGGCAATTAGGTTAGAGCATAGGGTAGTTTTTTTTATTTCAATAAAATAGGCATGATGATCGATATTGAACCATAACTTTGATGTTTTAAAGGTTTGATGTCTAACCCCCATGGTGATAAAAACAGAGAAAGCTTAGGAGAATCCACATAATGCACTTATCCTAAGTTTTAGAGAAAATATGACTTTGTGCTCACAGAGTAAAAACAACGCATAGATCAACAGTTGAGATATTGGCGTCGAGATCTATGTTTGACAAGATTTTCCGGACCCCCCCGGCCGTTCTACCTTTAACAGCAGGGGGAGGGGTGTCCAAAATCATGTATAAAGAAGGTGCACATCTGAACGACTGAGGCGCTGACACCTAGATCCACGGTTGAGATTCAATTTTGGACCCCCTCGACCATTCTACTTTTAATGGTGGGGGGGGTGGTCCTGGATGTTGGTTAAATGTCACGCTCAGATCTACGGTCTAGCGACAGGCGCACCGATGGACAGTTGATTGTGTTTTTCGGACCCCCCCGACCGGTCTTCTTTTAATGATGGGGGGGGTTCTGGAATGGAATGATTTTCTGGCGGGACCCTTCTCTATGTGGCAGGAATCCATTGGTCCAGACTCCCACCGCTTACCATTTTCTGACATACCCACGTCACCCCATGACATCATTTTCCACCTTTCCCCCAAGGGTTATGTCTCATAACTGTATCAGTCCATTCCCCCTATTCAACAGTTACAAGTCCCTCACCATGGTTACCTCCCAATCAACACCCGCCACATCACAGAGTCATATTCGTCATTCATTGTTACCTGCCATCTCCTGCTCTAAAGGATTCGTTGGCAATTTATTACTGGCTAACTTATCCGTTAGCCTGCTGACCTGTCTCCCGCGCCCAACGGGGATCCGTTTGTTCAAAACTACCTTTTCTCTTCATTCTCTCATTGCTTACTGCATCATATCACCAGAGAATATTTTCCCATCGCACCAGAGCATATTTTTCCCTGTTTTCTCTCTGTTTCAGTCAACCATCCAAAACCACAGTCATCCCCACTAACGTTTGTTTGACTTGCAGGTATTTTCACAGTGATGGCACCAAAATCAAAGAAAACAGAAGCTGAGGAAAAACCTTTCCTCCCACCTCCTGTCGACCTTGACAAGATCCATTTGGCCAACAAAGATCATTTAATCGCAGACACTAGGTGCGAATTCGGCTTCATGGATTTGCAGTCATGGCTCAAAGAGGTTTTCTTAGATCAGAGCGATGAAATTGGGGTATGGGAGTCTAGCCTTCCTCTGTATATTTTCCCCCAGGTCCACCGTTTCCCTAAGTTCTCCCTCAAGTGCTAGGCACATTACCTCCCTGACCAGAGAGCTATAGTATCTTCATCAGAAGAAACCTTGTTCTTCATCACACCAGAGGCCATTGATTAGATGATGCAAATACCAAGAACTGAATCCCTCTCCTTTTTCAATATCAAAGTCATCACGGAGTTGTACCAAAAACTATCATTCCCTCAGAGAGCCTAGATTTTTGAGCTTTTCCTCCCTTAGGCTACTCAGTTTCCCAAGACAAATCCCCCGTACCCTTCCTCCTTGTTCTCAGTAAAGGGAAACGTAGTCATCTCATCACTCTGTGCTATGCTTGGGTATTTTTTTGACCAATGGGTGGACGAACCCATATTGGGTTTCTTTCCAATTTTCTCTGCGGAAGAAATACCTACCACTTAGTTCGATTACAACACTTTCTTGGTGAACAGTATTCATAAACAGTTTTCAAATTTCACCATAGAGCGCATGTTTTGGTATTCCTCAATACTGGCCTACATGTTCACATTCTTTCAGGCGGGCATATTCTCCTTTTCAATGCAAAATATGGACAAGGATGGGAGGCCGCAAGCCATAACAGCTTGGACTTCACTGCTTAGACAAAATTCTACAGAATTCAGCTTCAAACAATTTATCGAGCAGTTCTACCATCCAGTGGTGAGTATGCTTAGTGGAAGACCCAAACAGAGGATACATGAGGAGATTCAAAGGATCTTACACCTCTCAGACCTGGCAAAAACTAGATATTGGTATCTTTACCAAAATCACACTGAGATCAGAGTATATGGATGCGAGTTGGCTCCATACAAATTTCCCAAGTTACAACCTATGAGGCTATTTTCCATGGAATATATAAGGAAAATGATTAACTTAGATGACATACATTTTGTGTCTTTGAAAAAGAAATAGCAGCTCAGAATTAAAGGGCAAATAGGGTCTTTCATCTGCAATAGTTGCGACGACGGGGAGGAAGCAGACAGACTGTTGAAAGAAATGAAGATTTTTGTTAGTTTCATTTGGCACTATGATCCATGTGGGATAATTTCTGAGATGGGGATTAAAAACAAAAATGTCCCATATGTTCATACCCCCAAGCCTGAGATAGAGTAGTTCGTGAATCAAACAGAATGGGAGCCGAACACTCTGGCCGAGATAGAAGAGCAGGACCCTTTGATCATCATCTCACAGACGACTACACCACAGGTTCCCAAAGAGAAAAGATCCAGGAAGAATACTTCACCTTTCGTCACAGAAGTCTCGGCTAAAGATTTCCAATTACACACCAAAAGGCCAAAAGCCAGCAACACACCTGACACGGCTGGTGAAAAGGGAATCCAATCCACTGAAGCCATGAAAGATGATCGGTCACTTCTTAGCACAAGAAAAAAGCAGATCATGTATACAAATTTTCCTAAGAATCCCACAATTACTCCACTGGTCGACTAGCCAATTAAAGTAGGACCAAAATTGAGTATTTTTGAGAAGTATGACCTGATTAAAAAAAAAAATCAGACGCTGACCAACAACACATATGCTCAATTTTGGAAACAGTCTTCAATGAAAAAACAAATATTGTTGTCTGCATTTGATACAGAGAAAGGTATAATTCACATGGCATTTCTGCAAGCACAGGTTCTAGATCTGAAAGCAATCATTGTTTACAAAAGGGAAACATTCGAGTTTCATACTAGGGATGTGCATCATGCTGATCAAATGGATGTGCACAGGCAAACTAGGAAAATGATTTTCTCCAAGTTGGAAAATGCTTCTACTGTGACCACTAAATTACAAGTATCTCTGAGCAACATCTAGACACAGCTGAAATTAGAAAAGATATCATACTTTGCAAAGGATAACAAAATTAATACGTTGGAAGAATTGGTCCTCAAGATCGGGTATGACCCCTCAAATGTGAAAGAAGTGGAGGAAATGCTTAAAAAGAAAAATTTCGATATAGCCTCTTTGAGGAAATAGTTGAAACTACCACCAAAAGAAGATGCACAGGCAAAGGAGATAGCTGAGAAAGAAGGGGAAAAGGATAAGATGCTCAAGTTGATCATTGAGCAGAATGCACCGTTGAAAGAGACAGAAGCATAACTGGAAAGGCTATTAAAGGAGAAGGAATAGTCAAATCCTATGGAGGTCCTTCCATTGAGTGTAGTTCCATTCATAGGAGTAAGCACATCATCTGCAACAGAAATCCCCTCAGCAACTCCACTGACAACTCTGGAGAAGATAGTAGAACTGGAAAAATCCATGGAAGAGATGAATTTGCAAGAGATAGAGATTAGAAGACTTAAAAAGGAGGTTGAGAACCTTCAAGAACTCAAGTCTTCTTACTAAGCCAGCTACTACAAGGAGAAACAAACATTAGACAATCTCAAACAGAAATTGCAACAGCTTCAAAAGAAAACAGTGGAAGGAAAAACACTTGCTAAGGTCAAGGAAAATGTCTTATGGCCTATCACCAAATCAATAAATGAAATATGGCCTATGGTGAAAATCATGTTCGAGCGGAACAAACTGGTGCAAAGAAGAAAGCAGGTGATTGAAAAGATAAGAGGAGAATTAGGAGAAATGCCCGCAGAAGCCACTGAGATCATTAAATTCCTAAATTCAAAAACCAGAGAAGAGTTAGAGGAGTTGAAAATTAAAGATAGGACAGAAACCATCCTCGAGGTCAAGAGGGTCCTGACCAAGAGAGTATTGATGATACAACTGGAGGAAAAGGTCCAGGCTATGGACATAGGAGTGCACAGATTTTTCAGCAAAATTGAAGCTCTGCATAAGAAAGGCCTCCTTGGCTTACATGTCATAAATGACAAGTTAATGACACTGTCTGATTATAAAAAGAAACTAGCCACTATGGCTAAATATAGTTCAAAATTCTTCGGAATATAGGGCAGTATCATAGGTAAGGCATTCTTAGAAGATTTCCAGTCAAATATCAGCATACAACATGAGATCCAATACATTTTCATCATCAAGCCAACTTTTGCCAAGTATAAGGAGATGGATGAAGTATACCGAAGATTGCTCAAAGTCAACATTCCTAGTAACCTTTGATGAGAAGAGTTATGCAATTTGATCGAGTAAGAGCTGAGGTGTCCAAGCCTAGTCAGCTACCCAATTAGATGAGGTCGTGCAGAGGACTCACCAACGGTTTACCCCAGAAATCAACATGAAGTTTCAACACATCATCAAACAGTTCTTGAATTTTTGTATCTTGTTGAGTTAGTTAGATAAATTTAGAACTGCCACGTCCTGATCTTTAATGACAGGATCGTATGTAATTTTTGATTATAAATACTTCAAACTTTTAAGTACCAAGGGTTGATATTTATGCCCTGTAAGCTAGAAAGACTGTAATTTTTGTCAAGAGATCTTCCAGTAATACAAAGGGACGTTTCACAGGATTCTCGCGTGTTGTTCATTGGTGATATTATTCTTTCTATGTTAAATGTTTTCCTCTCTCAGTTGTCATATTGTTTTCTAATCTAATCTTTTAAAGTAGTGCATGTTGCAGGATTTATCTTTGTATACCCTGTTTCTGGCTTTGAAAGATCTTAATGTTTATCTTTCTGATATTACAGTGAAGAAATTCTTAAATGCTTCTTTACTTTAATTGATATTCTCATCTTTTTTTCTTTTCATCACTTTATTGCTAAAGAATCCAATGAATGCATTATATTTCCCTGTGAAAAGAATCTTTTAGTTTCTATTTAGATCTCTATCTTTATAATACAGACCCCATAGCCCAATGGAAGTGTAAACTCTTTTAAGCCAACTTAACAAAAACAACAACAAACCTTTTCAATCTTATTTTATTTAACTAGCCTAATATCTTAAAGTTAAAACATAGCTAAATCATACAGAGAGATCCCTCTCTGAAGCTGGTAGGGCTAGATTCTAGTTTCGAAGTGGTTGGATAAAGTTACCGCTTGTGAGTTTCTTCTACTCTGACAAGCTCTGGGAATTTACAGAGCATTAACAGGTTTATCCAATGTGGGCATGGGAGCCCTTGCTTCCCCCTCTAGGTCCAAGTGACCTTGAGTCTCCTTCTGAGTTTGATCTCGTTGTTTCTAGATCCTCAATGCCTCATGCTTGTGATTCTTTGTTGATAGAATCTGCCATTCCTGGCCAGACCGTCCATCGTCATATGGAATATGGTCAGTTTACTTCACCCTTTGGGATTGTCGACCCTCATTTGTGTGATTTCTCAGATTTTGAATTGGATTCAGATGAGGCTATCCTTGAAGCCATGACTATGGTTTATATACCAAGGGAAGACTTGCATCGTGGTTTGTGTTTTCGTCCCTTTTGGGAGACTTCCCAAGTTGACTATTGAAGAGACTCTTGGTCTGGGCCTAGCAGTAGGCTCTACCTGAACCAGTTTCATACATGAGTCGTAGACCCCTAGAGTCTTCTTTAATCCCTTTTCATACTCTCTAAACATGAAAAGGTTGTTGAGCGATCTTGTTGTCCTTCATGCTTGCCAAACTAAAATTTGAAGGCACATCTGTCCGATGGTAGTTTACCAATTTTTCGGTCTGGACGGTCAACTTACAAACAAAGGTATACTCTAGAAACTTCGATTCTCTAGAAGAGTATTCTTAGGTATAATTTTAACCCTTTTTCAGGCCTCAGGGACTAATTTTATGAAAAAGGAACCCCCATGGAGTCCATAGTTAAGCTCTTTTCAGACTCCCTAGAATTGAAAATATGGTCGAGTGACCTTGTTTCTTCACACTTGTTAAATCTATCTAGAAGAACATCCCTTATGGAGTCCATAGTTAAGCTCTTTTCAGACTCCTTAAATATGAAAATATTGCCAAGTGATCTTGTCTTTGTCACACTCGTTAAAATGGTTTTGAATAGACATCTTTTCGGTGTTAGTTTACCCCTTTTTCGAACCAACTAGACTACCTTCGAAAAAGGTTCCACAGTGGAGTCTCCTTTTACGTTTTTTTAGACTCTCTAAAAATGAAGAAAATCTGAGCTTACCTTCTCTGGGCTCATTAAAATTACATCGAAGGACGTTGTCATTGTGTCTTATTAATTGCATTTGAAGTCCTACGTCTTTGGCCTAATGTCGGCTCCATGTTGCTCTCAACTGAACCATCTGAAGCATGCCTTATACGCAAGACTTGTAGCACTTTGCCTCTGCGTCTTGACACCTTGACCCATGGAGGATTATTCTTGAGTGTCCTTTTCCTACATATGTCTCCTTGATATGAGCATTAGTGTGTTCCTTGCGCTTGGAACTAGTATGTTTGCGACACTCGTTCCTCCTCTGTAACGTAGCATTCTTTTATTCTTTTTCAAGCTTTCCAAAATTATTGAAAAATACAAAAAAATCAAATATACCCCAAAAATAGGAAGGGAAAAGTATTTTCTTTTTATTGGCAACATAATGAGTCTCCCTTGGACAAAGCACATCCTTTCGTTTTTTCGTCAAGCTATGGGACTTAATATGACCTTAGGAAGTTGTGCTCTCTACATAGAGCTGTGTCCTCCTCCATTTGGTTACCTTAGGAAGTTGTGCTCTCTGCATAGAGTTGTGTCCTCCTCCATTTGGTTATCCTTACAAAAATATGGAGAGTTTGCATTGCCTCTTGCATCATGAACTTATGTCAATGCCATACTGACTGAATCTCATCATTTGTCATTCTTTTGTCCAAGGAAAGTTTTACTAAACTTGAGTCAGCCCTTCTGTAGTTTGTCTCTTTTCCTCATGCCTGACCACCCTGAAAGACCAATCAAGTCCTTTTTCAAAATCAATGAAGTTCTCTTCCTGATCACCGAGATCCTCTTGTCTGTTCTCAGTGAGCCGTCAAAGACCTCTGGGTAGTGAAGTCGTACACTGATCTTACACTCCTACCTGATTTTTGATGATCTTGAATTTGTTTCTCGAGCTCTGAAGGCCTCATCTCCAGCCATCGGGCGCCATTAGCTTCTTAAAGATGGATATTATACATGTATATATTTTTATTTTGAGATGTAGATCCACTGTGTATTACTCACGGCTACACTTTATATAGTTATATGACATGGATCTCCAGTGTATTTGATTGGTAGCCATGATTTTATTTCATCCTGAGCATGGGTATTCTCGCCTTGGTGAGACAAATTATTATTTTGCAGATGGAACCTCCTGAACTCTGGTCTTTGGGTTCACTCACTTCCTACATTGGTGAAGATTTGTAATGTATTTCAGCCATCATATGCTCTTCTGAACTCACACATTAGGGGGCATCTCTTATAGCCCTAAATTGCACCAAACATGCATACCTAGCATCATACCATCTTACTTGCTATCTTTTCCAAGCCATCATTGAACAACTCTTATAAAAAACCATTTTCTTAAATATGTGCACACCCTGCATCACTACTTCCCGCATACACACGCTTGATGCACCATTACAACTCGCGTACACTCACAAAAAGTGCGAAAAATAAAAATTGCAAAGGGATACGGGTTTTTGGGCCGTTACTAATCATTTGACTGCCTATAGCTGGTCACCCAACCAAATACCTAGTTTTTTTGCCTATAAAAGAAGGTGTTGGGGTCCCATTTCAAGAATAAGAACAAGAGAAACAAAACTCTACCCCTTTCAATATCCCCCCTTTTCCCCAATATTTTGCAACCACATTGTGAGTTTGAGCCATAATTCCCTTTTTCAGCCCTTTCTCCTTCATTGCAAATCCTTGCAAGAATTGAAGAGGAGAATAATTCGTGGAAGAAGTTGGTGCATGGTGAAGAGGAGCCTAGGACTGAGTTCGAGGAATAGTCTTTGGTCTCATATTGTAAACGACTTCATGAGATTAATATAAATATTTTTTTTTTCGTCCCACCAAATGATGTCTTCAATCTCCATGATTTATTTGTGTTTTTGTTATGATATCTAACCCACTAATCCATATATAGAATGCATGCTTGTAGTTTCTTGTTTGTTGTTTAGTGAATGAAATTCAACCTTGGGAGGAGACTTGCAGTCAAGAAATAACCAAGTGAAAAGGGATCGACATTGGACATGGAGTTTAAGGTAGGACTACCAGATCCCTATACCTTGTGTTTTATATATGATCGTGGGGTACTGTCGAGATAGTTGTTAAAAGTAGGAGACTTTAGACGGTTAGCTCTGCCTGCACTTTAGAGCCCTAGTGTAGTCCGTAGGGGATTTCCCACTTACATAAAAAATCTATTCCGAAAATGGTGAGATGACATGTAAATAACATACCTTAGAAAGCATCATCAAAAACATTTATCCTCCCTTGAATTTCGGCCTCCTTTACTTCACCTTCCCTCTGAAATTCCCCTTAGATATCCTTTGCTTACCCAAGTCACCTGTAGATATTCAATATTCTCAAGTGTAATTAAATGAGAGATCCTTGCCTCTTATATATACTTTTATGTAGCTTCCTCAAGGGGTTACCTTCTAACCATCCTAAACCACTTTCCTTATTTTAGGGATAAGCCAATTCTAACCACTTGTCCACTTAGTAATTTCTCAATTAGCTTTATTATTTAAATAATTTATTTTGTATCCAATTTGAATTATAGTACACTCATCACTTCACATTATTATTTAAATAATTTCTTCTTTTCAACCACTTTGACTACTTTGACCTTTAGGGGCTTCTAGATGACTCATGAGGGTTCTCCAACTTCACATGGCCATAACTCTCTAACCATGACGAGTTATGTGACATTGCACATACCACTGGAAATGACATGACATGTACTATCCATATAGATTAGTCTTACCTTCAAATATATTAAAACTCATACCATTATACATCAAACAAACTTGGGTCCATTACCCAAACCTTTGTGCTACTAGAATTACTACCGAAATTTCTTCAAGGGTTGACATTAATGAAAACCAACCCAAATAATCAACAATTTCCCCTTTTGGAATTGATGGTAACACTCTCATGCAATAATGAAGTCATATCACTCATGCTCCCCCTGGAACCATGCCTCTGTGCTCTTTCTCCAAGCATTTACCTTTGAATCTGATAAATATCTCCCCTTTTTTCATCAATCACAAAGGTAGCTTTCCATTCGAGGTTGCTCCCCCTAACTAAATTGTCATTGGGGATACTCCCCCTGACTAAAATCTTCCTGAAACTGATCCCCCAACCTGAACTGTCCTCTTTATGGTGCTTCCTCGTGTAAATATAATACATATAAGATAAGCATTCAAAAGAATTCATTTTGGATTAGAAATTACTCTGAGTCTCTGGCGAAGATACTCAAAGGATTCCCTTGGAAGCGGTTTTGTAAAGATGTCTTCCACTTGTTCTTTTGTTCCCACATATTCAACTCTGATTTTCTTCTCTGCAACATGTTCCTATAGAAAGTGATACTTTATTGGAATGTGGTTTGTCTTGGAGTGCATCATCGGGTTCTTTGAGATATTGATGGTGCTTGTATTATCACAGTAGATTGGAATGGGCTCATCATACTCAACATGTATATATGTCAGAGTTTGTTTCATCCATAGAACCCATGTACAACATGTTGTTGCTTCAATATACTCTACTTTGGCTGTAGATAAAGATACTTATGATTGTTTCTCGCTTAGCCAAGATATTAAACACTCACCCAAGTAGAAAGTTTCTCTACTAGTGCTTCGTCGGTCATCAATGAAACCTTTCCAATCTGCGTCTGTGTATGAAATAAGTGATAGATCATTTCCTTTTGTATACCATAATCCAAATTCTTATGTTCCTTTGAGATATCAAAAAATCCTTTTCAATTCTAAGACATGTGATTCCTTTGGTGCTTCTTGAAATCATGCCACCTGTCTAATGGCCTGCATTACATATAGTCTGGATGTTGTCACATATAGTAAGATACCAATCATTAACCTGTATTGCCTCTGATCTGTAGGCTTTGAATCATTTTCTTTTCTCAACTTACAATTGGTTTTCATAGGAGTGGTAACTGGTTTGCAATCTTCCATTCTGAACTTCTTTAGCATTTCTCTGATATACTTAGTTTGAGAAATAAAACTTCCTTGGTTTCTTTGACATATCTGAAGACCCATAAATAAGGATAGTTATACGAGTAATGACATTTCAAATTAATTGTACATATCCTTTGCAAATTGTTGGCTTAACCTGTCATTATTACTTCCAAAAATAATATCATCAACATAAAATTCAATTAATAAAATACTATCTTTTGTTACCTTGATGTACAGGTTATTGTCTACACTTCCTTTTATGAAACCTTCCTGCTGTATATATTTATCCAGTCAAGAGTACCATGCTCTAGGAGCCTTTTTTAGACCATACAAGGCCTTATTCAATTTACACACATAACATGCATTCTCTGACAACTAAAAACCTTCTGTTTTTTCAATGAACACTTTTTCTTCAAGTTCCCCATTCATAAAAGTTGATTTCATGTCCATCTGATACACTTTAATATTCTTGGAGTGTGCATAAGCTAAAAGAAATCAGATTTCTTCCATTTTGGAAACTGGGGAAAATGTCTCTTCAGAGTCGATTCCTTCAACCCGTGTCTATCCTCTACATACCAATCTAACTTTGTTCCTTGTAACCTGTCCATATTCATTCAATTTATTTCTGAAAACCCAGTTCGTGTTAATCACATTCTTATTCTTTGGTCTTAGAACCAATTCCCAAGTGTCATTCTTCTTTATTTGATCCAAATCTTCATCAATGGTCTTATTCTTGAATTCATCCTTGCCAGCCTCTTCAAAAATGTTTGGTTTAATCATAGATAAGAGTGCTAGGTGCGTTTGCTTTGGTGAACATATTCTTCTTCTAGTCTCAACTCCTTCATCCTTCTTTCCGATAATTTGATCTGAAGGATGCTTCTTCTGTACTCTTTTTCTAGGTGTCTTTGGAGGCACTTCTTGAACATTCTCTTCTACTTCTGTCTGATCCTCTTCATATTCCCCTTCTACTTCTTCTTCGTAAAGTTGTTCCATTGATTCATTTTCTTCTTCCTTTAATTCTCGTCCACCTGTTTTTATCAATTGTTACATTGATGTTTTCCACAACTTTGTTCAACCTCAGATTGTAATACTTGTATGATTTCTTTGTACTTGAGTAACCAACAAGTACTCCTTTGTTCACATGAGAGTCAAACTTTCCCATTCTTCCATCTTCTCTTTTGATGTAAAATTTGCTTCCAAATACTCTGAAGTGCTTCACATTTTCTGGTCTTCCTTTCCATAGCTCGTAGGGAGTTTTTTCATTATTGTTTCTGAGAATTGCTTTGTTTTGAATGTGAACTATTGTATGCATTGCATGTGTTCAAAAAATATCTGTCAATTTGGAATCCATTAGCATTGTTTGAGCCATTTTCTGTACTATCCTGTTCTTTATTTCAACAACTATATTATATTGAGGTGTCCTAGCAACAAATAATTGATTTTTTATTCCATGCCTACTTTAGTAGTCCATAAATTCCTTTGAATTGAACTCTCCATTATCATATCTCAAACATTTGAGTTTTGAATTCATTTCATTTTCAACCATATCCTTGTAACCTTGAAGCTTTCAAAATCTTCTGACTTATTCATGAGAAAGAAAACTGTAGTCATTCTTGTATAATCATCAACTAACAACATAAAGTATTTATCACCTTTTAAACCCTTTGTTGAATTTGGTACAACTAGATCAGTATGCACAATTTCCAGTGGTCATGTCATTCAATATTATTTTGATTTGAACCTGGTGTTTGTTTGTTTTCCTTATTGACAATGCTTGCATAAAGTGTTGGTTGGTTTTGTTATCTGGGGCATTTCTATAACTGCTTCTTTTTTTCTAACTTTGAAAAGGTTATAAAAGTGTATGGGATCCATTATTCTATGCTATGGCCAACTTTCATCTTCCTTTCCTCGACAACACTTTGCATTTCCAATTTCACTTAATACATATATGTTTCTTGAATTTCTTGCAATTGTTGCAATCAATTTTCCCGAACCTTCTTTTCTTATCTCGCACTTCTCTGAATTGAAAGTAATTTTATGACCTTAGTCACACATTTGAATTACACTTAGAATATTATGTTGCATATCTTCTACTAGTATAACATTGTATGCCTTGGTATTCTTGTTTCCAATTCTGACTATGTCTTTTCCAATGATTTTAGTTGAATAATCATTTCCGAAGGAGACCGATCCATCTCTTTCCTTTATTAATGTAAGAAACATGTCTTTATCACTTGTCATGTGTTCTGAACAACCACTGTCAACATACCAACCATGTTTATTCTTCTTATCTTGTAGAGCGACTGTGCATTCTTCATTGCTATACTGATTCTGCTTTCTTATCCATATTCTCTTCTGAGGTTCCTATCTGTGACTGTTGTTGTTATGTTGTGGTTATCTAGGAGGCACTGTCATTCTACAATCTTTTTCCATGTGTCCAAAGTTGTTGCACTTGTAGCATTCCACTTCAGTCCTCAATGATTGAAACTTGTTGTGCCTTCTTCTCTATGGTTCAATAGGCCTTCTTGGATAACCATTTTGTGTATGACTTTCAAAGTTGTTTATGTTCGTCCTATTAGCTCTGCAATTTACAACTTTATGTCCAAAATTATTGCATTCATAACATAAACCAAAAAATATAGTTTGATATTTAGGAGTTGAAGATCTTCTGAAAGGAGTTACTTTTATGAATCCTTCTTCTTCCTAACGCCTGTTTATTTCTGTCTTTTGCTAATTCTGAAATCTGAATATTCTCGGTGGAGGAGTGTCCCTGTAATCTTCCTTATAGGCCTTCCTATTCTCTTTGATTGTTTCTTCATAACTTTTTGGGTATGTTTCTTGCTCTATTGCTTTGGAGCTTGATCACTTTTCTGTCTAATTGTATCCAAGTCCTAACTTTTCATGATGAGGCTTTTGACTATTGATAATGTCATCCAAAACATTTGAGTTGTTCTTCATATTTTTCTTTTGAAGATCCTTTCTCAATGTGACAATCTATGCTTCCAAATTTCCAATGATCATGTCTCTTTCTTCTAGTTTTTCTTTGAGTGCTTCTTCAATTCTTTTATATTCTTCTATTTGAACTTTCAATTTCATGATCATTTATTCTAGTTCGTGAGTGTCTTCTTTCTTGTCTAGTTCTTCTTTTAGCTTCTTTTTTTTCTTTCTTATTTTCTCTTCTTATAACCTCTATGGAACTCAACAATTCTTCTCGGTAGTCAAATTATGCCTCTTCATATTCTTCTTCAGTGTCTTCTTTATCAAAGTCTTCTACTTCCATGAATAGAAATATTTTTATCTCACTATTACTGACTGCATCTTATTCTGATGAGGAGATGTCTTCTTTGGTGCATAAGCTTTTCTTGAAAGCTTTCTTTTTGGTTCTTTTTCCTTTATATGTTTGTTTTCTATTTGAGTAATCTTCATCATTCCTCTTATTTTTCTTATGAGGACATTTGTTAGAAAAATGACCATTACCATCAAAATTAAAACAAATCAATGGAAACTTAACTTTATATCTGTTGTTGGTTTCCTTGTTCAATCTTCTGAAAAAGTTGGCCACTTCTTCTTCATCATCTTCTGAGAAGTCACTGTTGCTGCTATGTTCCTTTTGCTTTCCATTTTTATTTAACCTTTTCGATTCTTTGAAGGATGCTTATTTTATATCTGGATTTTCTTGTTCAGTTCTCATTTCATGTGCAATGAAGATTCCATTTAGTTCATCCATGATTATTGAGTCGAGATCTACTCTTTCTTCTAGTGATGATATATTAGGATCAAATCTCATAGGAAGAGATCTTAGTACCTTTTGAACAATTACAGTTTCTTCAATTTCTTCTCCCAATCCTATGATTGCATTCACTGTTTTATCGACTCGTAAGAAGTTGCAATATTACCATCTTCCTTCATCTTTAGTTGTTCGAATTGAGCTGTGTAAGTTTGAAGGTTTGCTTCTTTGAATTTTGAATATCCTTCATAAATATTTTTATGTTTGTCCCAAATCATTTTAGAGGTTTTAGAATGTACAAATTTGGTATATACCAATTCACCAAGACCATTCAGAAGTGCATTTGTGTCTTTGGAATAATTTTGACTGAGTTTCATTACTTTTTAACTTGTTGGTGGAACTGTTGGTTCTTTGTATCCATCTACCATTGATTTTCAAATTTCAAATCCTTGTGCATGTATATATGTTTTCATCCTTCTGCTCCATAATGCATACCTTTGTCCATCAAACTATGGTATTTCATTTTTATACATGTTGTCCGTCTCAATGATCTACCTTTCAATGGTTAAACTGATTTTTGAAGGAAATTGCTCTGATTCCAATTGTTGGATTACTGAGAGGGGTGGTGAATCAGTAATAGAGTAATATAATCCTTTCTAACCATAAAATGCAAGTGTTATATTAATGTAGCATTATCATTCAATAGTTGCAGACTAAATAATCAATGAACAAATGAGAAGTCCTACACATACATAGAATACCAACATTTTTACATGGAAACCCAAAGTGGGAGAAAACCACATAATGCTTTTTCTTATATGTCTTTAAGAATTACATCCATTGGAAGCACCAAATTCCTTTGTTTTCCAGTTGCAAAAGGAAGGAGGCTCCAACCCCCTAGTTTCTAAGGCTACAACCTAAGGGAATATCCAACTCCTGAATTCTATGGCTACAACCATAAGACGGTTACAACCCCCTATTTTCTCCAGATACAACCAGAAGGTGGCTACAACCACCTATCCTTGCCCCGTCAAACCACCCTGTTATAGAAGTAGAATGATGGAACCATTGTCATACTATCACTGTGAGATATATTGTTGTGAACATGTACCAATAAACATGCACCAAACAACTTGTAATAACCTGTACCAGTAAAATGTGCCAACATGTACCATACATCAACCTGTACCATAAACAAGTTCATCAACCATGCACCAACCTGTACCTCAACCTCAACCAAAATCCCTCATCAATTTCATCATCCAAATCTGATTTTTAACTCTGTAATAGACCTGATTTATATGATCACATACCTGTAAACCTTCCTTAACTTTAACAAAAAGAGATTAGCATTTTCATCAAACTTTACTTTAGTCTCACATGACTAATTTTGGATTAGTCAACAACCCTAACTTGAAATAATAATAACTATGTACCTGTAATGAATAGATATCTGAAAATAGTACACAATGTTTGTCAGTGTTTTTTATGCAATTCCTCCATGTTTCACTACTGGGAACCTCTCATAAAAGGATTTATAGAAAAAATGGCATTCCTTGTTGAATTCTGGCTTATTCTATAGAGCAAACTTCTAGAGTGTGCCCCACACAAAATATTTGTTTTATGGATATAAAAATGTTACAAGGAATACTACAGATTGTACTCTAACCAATACATTTTGTCTTATTGAATTTGGATCTGTTATGAAGAAGTTACAACATTTTTACCCAAAACACATGTTTTATAATAGTTTCAGGACTAGCCACAAACCCTATTTTCCATGGAGTTTAACTCCAAAAATACAATGACCCACAAGATGAAATGTTTATCAAAACTACTTGGATATGTTTCCTCAAGGGACTCCATACTTCGTGGTCTGAATCATTCTAGAAAAAACATTGCGGTGAAAATGGTGAGATGGCCTGTAAACAAAATACCTTAGAAAGCATCATCAAAACAATTTATCCTCCCTTGAATTTTGGCCTTATTTACTTCACATTCCCTCTGAAATTCCCCTTAGATATCCTTTGGTTACCTCAGTCACTTGTAGATATTCAATATGCTCAAGTGTGATTAAATGAGAGACCCTTGCCTCTTATTTATACTTTTTTGTAGCTTCCTCAAGGGGTTACCTTCTAACCATCTTAAACCACTTTCCTTATTTTAGGGCTAACCCACTTCTAACCACTTGTCCACTTAGTAATTTCTCCATTAACTTAATTATTTAAATAATTTCTTTTGTATCCACTTTGACTTATAGTACACTCATCACTTCACTTTATTATTTAAATAATTTCTTCTTTGCAACCACTTTGACTACTTTGACCTTTTGGGGCTTCTAGATGACTCATAAGGGTTCTCCAACTTCACATGGCCATAACTCTCTAACTGTGAGGATTTATGCGATGTTTCACATACCACCAGAAATTGTATGACATGTAATATCCATCTATAATAGTCTTACCTTCAAATATATTAAGAATCATACCATTATGCATCAAACAAACTTGGGTCCATTACCCAAACCTTTGTGCTATCGGAATTTGCTACCGAACTTTCTTCAGGGGTTGGCATCAATGACAACCAACCCAAATGATCAACACTCCTTACAGGGTTGAAACCCAGAGCATCCTTCTCTCACACAAAATAGAACTTAAGGCTCTCACGTAAGTGACATTTCTTCAAACACCAGAAGGACTACATTTGGTCTCTCTCTCCACCAAGCAATGATCCATAAATGATTCATCCAAACATGAAACCTAAAGTTTTCAAAAGGATTTTATATAGTTTTCTTGAACTCCATCACTCAAGTAGACAAGATCCAAAAATTTAGGATCTAATAAAAACTCAAAGACAAAAATGAGAAAGCATCTCGACAAACTCATTAGACCCTTACTTTCCTCCTTGAGACTAGGAAACCACTTGTGATCAAGTGAGGAAGAGTCCAAACTAACTCAGGAGACCCTTAACTTCCTCCTTGAGACTAGGAAACTAATTTCCCCTTAAAATTAGGAAACTAATTTGTGAGTTGAATTCTCTCAAAAAATTGATTTCACACTTTTACAATTAAATGAAACATGATATTCCCAAAATCACTTCAAGCATTAATCATTTTTGTAATTTGCATGAATAATACATGATTTTCTCACTCTTAAAGTATTAATCATTTTTTACATTTAAAATAAATCAGTCATGACTATTAATTATTCTTTTCCACCTAACATAAATTGGTATTTTAATGATCTTCTCCATGGTGTGCAAAGTAATGATTCCTTGTGTGGAGGTCCTCCTAGATAACACATCCCCACAAAAATCACTTTTGGTCCTCCAAAAGTATAGAGAGAAACAATGACTTAAATCTATGCAACCAACTTCTAAGAAGAGTCTTACACTCCATGATGCACTTCCCCACTTCTCGATCTACATAAAAAATGTCTTTGATAGGCCGTACGGTTATTCTCCTTCACCTTTGTACTTCAAAATGAGGGTGTTGGTTCCAACACTTGCACCAATGAAAATTTGTAGTTGTTTCCTTGATCTGCATAACAAATGTCTTTTAAATTCTACACCCTTCTTCTCCTTCACCTTTGTACTTCTGAATGAGGATGTCAATGTTGACACTTGCAACAATGCACATCTGTAGTTGATCCCTTGATCTACATAACAAAAGTCTCTAAAAATCCACACCCTTCTTCTCCTTCACCTTTATACCTTAGAATGATGATGCCAATGCCAACTTTTATACCAATGCACATCTATAGCTGAAAATACATGGATTACAACTTTTCAAAGTAGTACCATACCTGCCAAGAGTTTATCAAACACTCATGGAAAATTTTACAATGATTGTCAAGATAGGCCTTAGGAAAAATAATTCCTCTCACTCAATAGTGGCTATAAGACCCATTACAATGTTGTCAAAATAGGCCTAGCAAAAAAAATGCCTCTCACTCAACAGTGGCTACAAGACCCATTAAAATGTTTCCAAAATAGGCCTAGGAAAAAAAACGCCTCTCATTCAATAATGGCTACAAGACCTGTTACAATCTTGCCAAAAAGGCCTAGGAAAAACAATGCCTCTCACTTAACAATGGCTACAAGACCTATTACAATATTTCCAAGAAGTATTACAAGCTTTAGGCATAGAAACAAATGTCTCTCACTCTCATCATCACTTTCATGAGAGGATAATTACAACCTTTTACATCATTAACATAAATTTCAAGGAAACATTACCATTAAGGAAAATACCCCCATTTGTGCACTAGTGGGAACTCTATGGTTTTCAAAAATCCCCCATTACAAACATGTGCAACATAATAAATAAGAAAAATTTCATCATCATCATACTCATCTCGCACTACTTTCTATCGAAGTGTCAAAATGGCCTCTTATCGCACCATCTCGGTTTGTGTGGAAGGATCAAACAATGAATTTCCTACAATAATTGAGATCTTGTTGCCCTGCTGCAACACTCAAAGATCACCAGAATCTACAACATATATTCATCCTCTTATGATTTCAAAAGGAGGAAAAAAACATAAATGCTTAAAACTTACATTTGGTTTTGTGTCAATGCTCTCAACCAACTTCTCAAATCTTGTCATACACAACACCAACAGGTTCATCTTGTCATTCTACATCTTTTGACTATAAACTCGACCTGCTCTGAAAAGTGCATCTCTGCCTCAAAAATATGCCATGCATTAATGACAAAGTGGGATTTTTCCATGAGCCCTAAAAGTATGTTGCTCAGATCACAAAATGGACCATGTCATTGAATTCTTGGTGAAAAGGTGTGCCAAAATAATTACACTTTCATCAAATTCCATCACTGTCACTTCTGGACCCTCCTAGGCTCTCTGCCTCGAAAAACATGCCATGCATTAATGACAAAAATGGAATTTAGTCATGATCCTTGAAAATCCATTTCTTAGCACAAAATGGACCATGTCATTGAATTCTTAGTGAAAAAGTGTGCCAAAATATCTGTACTTTCATCAAATTCCATCACTGTCACTTCTGGACACCCCTAGGCTCTCTGCCTCAAAAAATATGCCATGCATTAATGACAAAAATGGGATTTAGTCATGAGCCTTGAAAATCCATTGCTTAGATCCAAATTTTGACTACACCAATGGATTCGTGGTGAAAAATCATGCAAAAATTTCTATAATTTCATCAAATTGTAACACTCTCACTTCTAGACCCCTCTTGGGATCTCTGCCTTGATTTACATGCCACAACAGTCTGTACGGTCTACAATAAAAGTACCCCATGCCTTGAAATGTGATCCCATACATGGGAAAATTTGGGTTGCCACATGGTAGCTTGCAATTGGCCCACATGGCACCCAATCAACTGTACAGTCTTCCATGTCAGTTGTACAGTCGGCCAAGTCAGTTGTCATGTTGTACTGCCACATTATTTGTATTGTCTTCCATGTCATATTTATAGTCTTCCACGTCATTGGCCTAGTTAGCTCCTCTATCAGCGCCATACCACCATACGACCTCCCATGTCATCGACCTAGTCAGTTGACACGTCAGTTCCACCTCAACTTGTTGACATCATCATCATATCGCCATCTCAACCAACATGTCATCTCTGTACTACCATGTGGCCTTTGTACGACTGCCATGTGGCCTCCGTACGACTGCCACGTGGTACATTTTTACTAGTCCATTTGGACCCTTGAAAATGCCAAAAACATCTGACACATGGTAGCCTATGGTGTTTTCATGTCATCCTATAGTACATGTGTCTCTCTGCAATGATTCCAACTCATCATGCTGATGTCATGCTAACATCAACACTATACAAACTTTGCCAGTTTTGCATGTTTGCTAAAAAATTCAAATGGCCATAACTTTTGCATGCAACCTCTGTTTGAGGTGTCATTTACACTGTTGGAAAGATCTCATCGAGATCTTCAACATGGTGTTATTTTTTTTAATTTTGGGCACTTTTATTTTTGACCATTGTTTTCTAGCTGAGGAGAATCTAGCCTCCAACTACATATGCTCTAGTGCACACCTCTTTCTTTGTGTACCATGAATCTCGGTGTGAAGATTCCAACATTTCCTACTCTAGTGACCACTCATTTAGCAGTGAGTGTAATAGTTGTGTGACTTACTGTAAAAATACTTTATCTTCAAGCACTTTGTAACATTCTTGTTATCCCAAGATGGTGTTGGTGATGATATCATCTCTTTGATTGAACAATTCTCTACTTGTGTTGCTTCTAATCATTCCTTTTCACCATACACCAATCCTACATATCAAGGTCTTCCTTCAAGCTCAAATTGTTGAATGTTTCCTTAGCCATCAATACTAGGACCTCCTCCCTTATACCCCATTTTCCTCAGCAAGTTCAAGCCAATGCCCCTGGTGTGTATTTCGAAAGCACCAAAAGAGGCATCATCATTATCGAGGGAAGGAAATGAACATAGAGAATTATCTACTTCCATTCTTTTTTGTGATGCTTGGTCATCTTCCTGAAGCTTGGCCAATTGCTCCTCTTGGTTGGATGAAGCTATAGATGAGGCTGCCAGGAAACCACCTTTGTTACCTAGTGTATGGATATCATCCTATATTATCTGAAAATATGTGAATCTATCAACATTTTCATTACAAGAACCATAACTAGTATACCTACCATGGACACAAGTTGGTTTGATCTTGCAGGGAATTGTTTCCTCCTCTGTAGTGGAAAATTCTCCAACTTGTTCCTCCACAGGCTTCTCTAACATGAGTCTCAATTTATGATTCTCATCCTCTGCAACTTGTATAATCCTCATGATATCTTCATTCTCTGCTTGGATGTATTGATTTATTTCTTCAAGCTCTTTGAGCCATGCATTCTTCGATGCATTTCCCATTTTGTCTTCAGCACCTACAATCCATGTCAATCCTCCTCTCATACCACTTGATTTGAAACTGGGGTGACACTAATGCCAAAATTGATTTGGCTCTAGACCACTTAATTAAGGTCATATTTACAAATTTATATCTATTTAACTTGATTGCATCAAACGTGGAAATATGGACTTATGAAGACTTGAATCCAAATTGAATATTAACTTGATGGATGTGTTAGTCTCATAATTCAATACTTAATGTATTTAATGAACATAATTGTGGAAATAAAACATGCATAAGAAAACATGAGACAAGAGATCACCAAGTTGTTAAAGGAGTTCACTATAATCTTTTGGCTATGTCTCTATATCCACTTGGAATACGAATCATTGCATTATCCTTCCTTTGAAAGGGATAAAATGTTCTCACAAAATGTGGCACCTGCTACTTACAGGGATGAAACCCATAGAAGCTTTCTCTCACACAAAAGAGAAATTAAGGCTCTCACATAAGTGACATTTATTCAGACAACAAAAGGACTACATTTGAGATTTCTCTCCACCAAGGGATGATCCATAGAGGATTCATCCAAATATGAAACCTAGAGTTTCATAAGGAGTTTATGTATATTTCCTTAACTCCATAACTCAAGGAGTCAATATCCAAAAATTTAGGATCTAATAACAACTCAATGATAAAAATGAGAAAGCATCTCAACCAACTCATGAGAACCTTAAATTCCTCCTTGAGACAAGGAAACCACTTGTGATAAAGTGATGAAGAGTCGAAACCAACTCCTCATACCCTCAAGTTACTCCTCGAGACTGGGTAACTAATTTCCCCTTAAAATTAGGAAATTAATTTGTGAGTTGGATTCTCTCACAAAACTAATTTCCCATTTTTACAATTAAATGAATAATATTGGAGATTCCCAAACTCACTTCAAGCATTAATCATTTTTCCAATTTGCATGAATAATACATGAGTTTCTTACTATTAAAGTATTAATCATTTTTTACATTTAAAATAAATCATTCACGAGTATTAATTATTCTTTTCCACCTACCATCAATTAGTATTTTAATGATCTTCTCCATGGTGTGAATAGTATTGCTTCCTTGTGTGGAGATCCTCCTTGATCAATTGGCTTGATGATTCCCTTGATGAAAAGAGTTTGATCATAATGGTATGTTGTATCAACATGTTTTGTCTTTGAATGAAATACTGGATTTTTGAATAACTTTAATACTAATTGATTTTCGATGAATAAGGAAGTAGCGTCATTTTGAAAAGCTTTAAGATCCTACAAAATTCTTTGCAACCATACTATTTTGCAAGCCACTTTCCAAGATGAGATCTATTAAGATTCTACTGTAGAATTTCCAACCATGGCTTGTTTCTTACAACTCGGGGACATAACAATTTATCCCATGCTCATTAAATATCCCCAAGAAGATGCATTGTCATCAACATATCTAGCAAAATCTACATCTGAGTAGCCAACAAGTCTAAAATTTGTATTCCTTTTATACTCAAGTCCATAATATTTTGTTCCTTGAAGATATCTAAGTACATTTTTTGCTGCATTACAATGAATTTATCTTGGTTCATGCATATACCTCGAATGAACACTAAATGAAAAAGATAAGTATGGACAAGTATTTGTGAGATATTAAACTTCCAGTTAACTATCGATACCTAGTATTCCTGACAAGTTCTTCCCCTTCAAACTTAAAAGGTTTTAATTTATGCTCCATGGGGGTGATACCTAGTTTGCAATCCTCCATTCCAAATCCAAGATAGTAATGGAGCAAACCAAGATATATCATTTCAAAACCTGTTAGAAGTACTCTCTTTACCTAAGAAATATGTTCATTGTTATTACCTGTTATGAGAAAATCATCAACACACATTACCAAAATGATGAAATTGTAGCCTTGGATGCAAACATACAAAGTTTCATCTGACTCACTTCGAGGAAAACAAACTTTCTGTAGATATGCATTCATTTTAACATACCAAGCTCTAGGTGCTTATTTCAACCCATACAATGCCTTACCCAATTTAAAAACCTTATTTTCTTGTCCTGAAATTTCAAAACCGGGGGGTTAGGTCATATATACATCATGATATAGATCACCATTTAGAAAGGAACTTTTTATTTCCATTTTGTGCACTTTCCATCCATTTGTTCAACCAAAGATGGCACAACCCTAATAGTGTTTCACTTGGTTGTTGGAGTGAAGGATTCTTTGTAATAAATAACTTCATTTTGAGAAAATCACTTTACGACTAATCTAGCCTTGTACTTATCTATTTCACCATTTGCCTTATATTTTATCATGTAAATCCATTTACATCCAATGGGTTTCACATAATTTGTTCACTCTACAATTTTCCAAGTTTGATTTCTAATCATTGCATCGTATTCACACTGCATTTCCTTCTTCCATTCATCATATTCTACCGCCTATACAAAAGTGGCTAGCTCAATAGAAGTAAGAGCACAATTAAGAGATCCCAAATTCTATTGACTCTGTGTACCAATTTTATGTTTTTCATCAAACCTAACTTCCTTAAGTACTTGAGTTTCCAACTTTGGAGTCTTGTGTGCAACTACAGGTGGTAATAAGTTACAATCCAAAGAACCATTATCAATGTTAACTTGAGTTGAATATTCTAAGTTAACTTATGAATAAATTGTTGATTCTTCACCTTCCACCTATTCATCTGATTTCCAAGTCGTTTCAAACCATTGATCATCCTTTGATTTATTTATGGATTCCAACCTTTGTTTTTCCTTAGTCAATTTTTTCTCTAATTGACTAAGTTGTTTCTTAATTTATTCTTCACTTAGAATTTTTTTTTGATTAAAAACAACATCCATGCTAACAAAAAATTTTCCTCGTAATAAAATCCAATAACCTTTTTTTTTGTTCAGAATACCCAACTAGAATGCATTTTATGCTCATGGAATCTAACTTTGTGCATTTTTCTTTTGGAACAAGTGTATAAAAAATTGATCTGAAAAGTCTAATATGATTTATCATGGGCTTCAATCAATACCATGCTTCATAAGGAGTCATTCCATATAAATATGAAGAAGGATATCGATTTCTCAAGTAAATTGTTGTATGCACATCCCCGGCCCAATAACTTGAACTTAACCCTTTGAAGACCAACATTGCTCTAGCCATGCCCATTAATTTGTGATTCATTCATTCAATTAGTCCATTTTGTTGTGGAGTAAAGGCTTTAGACAATTTCCTTCTAATTCCCTTTTCTTGAAAATATGCATGGAATTCACTTGAAGTGAAGTCTTCTCCATTTTTCATATACAAAGTGGTGATTTTCTCCCCAATTGCAGTTTCAACCAAATTCTGAAATGAATGGAATTATTTTAATGTTTCTAATTTTTTCTTTAAAACATACACCCACACCATATTGCTGAAATCTTCCATAAATAATTAAAAATAATGGATTCCCCCAAGTGAAGTGTCCAAAGGTCCAAAAATATCACTGTGAACGAGTTGTGATCTACTAGTTTCCCTCCTAGAACTTGTGGAAAATGGTAACCTTCCCAGTTCTCCATAAATGCAAGCTCGAAATCTTGCATTTTGTTTTCGAAATGTGGGAAATTCCTTTACCATTCCTTGTTGTTGAAAATGAACAAGACTATCAAAATTCACGTGTCTAAAAAAAACATGCCATAATCGAATGCATGTAATACATGTCTCTACTAATCCTGCAAAATCCTACATTCTTGGAGTGATTGTGCCTTTCATTCGAAGAAGTTTTCCATCCTCATAACCTATCATCATTGTTTTATAATTTTCCTTGATTGAATTGATTTTAATACCTCCATATTCAATTACAATTTGATGTCCTGACTGGTGGATCAAACTCAAAGATAACAAATTCTTCTTAAATGAGGGAACATACAAAAAAATTGAGATTATACTTTCCCCATTCCCGACAAAAGAACCTTTACTGAACCTTTTCCCTATGGTATGTGATTGGTGTCATCTTCTAGAAAGAATAAACTCAAATTGCAATCTTGATAAGTCCAAAATAAATCTTTCATGTACGTCATATGTTGAGTTTCACTTGTGTCGATGATCCAAGCATCCTCAAAATCACTTCTGAAAGAGAAAGTTGTTTGAAATTTGTTTGTTTTTCTATCTGTTGGAGTGTTGTAAAAACATATTCATAAGTATCATTTTCATTTTTATTTTCATATTATACCAATGGATATTCTTTCTTTCGAACTAATTTCTCATAAGGAATGAAAAAATCAGAGGTTTAATGTCCAATCTTATTATAAGAAAAACAAGTTATTGTTTTCTTCCCTCTTCCTCTTCTAACAAATTATGATTGGTGTTGTTCTTCTTCTTTAGAATCTTTCTTATTCCAAGATACATTACCTCTTCCTTTGCCTCTACCTTTTCCTCTTCCTTTTCCTC